>PVJI01003787.1:0-118228 GCA_004026765.1 Micronycteris hirsuta | reverse complement strand
GGTTGTAAAACTTAACGCTGAATTGAAAATTTGAAAACTAACTAAGGTCTGTAGTATGGTTAGCAGTAACACACCAATGCATTTCCTGGTTTTGATACTGTTTCAGCTATAAACCTGCGGAAATGTAAGACATCAACACAGGGGAAGCTGGGGGAAGGGTTGAGGGGACTTCATACTATTTCTGAAATTTCTTATAAGTCTCTAATTGTTTCATAATAAAATGTTTTTAAAGTGGGTAGAGAAAGATGGACTGTTCAATAAATAAAATATTGCTTTTCATCCAGGATTCAAATAAGATAAGAACTTACTTCACACTATATAGTAAAATTCTAGAAGGCATAAGCGTTTCAACATTTAGAATAAAAAATAAAACAATTTTATTATATAAGGATAAAAAAGACTTTTTTAAAGGGTTTATTTTTTTATTTATTATTTTTGAGAGGGGGGAGAGAGGGAGAGAAACACAGTGTGTGGTTGCCTCTTGAGTGCCCCCTACTGGGCACCTGGCTCACAACACAGGCATGTGCCCTGATTGGGAATCGAACCAGCGACCCTTTGGTTCACAGGCCGGCACTCAATCCACTGAGCCACACCAGCCAGGGCAGAATAAAAAAAAAATTATTAAATAAGATTTTTAAATGCACAAACTATAAAGGAAATTTTTGATAATTTAACCTTATTCTTATTTAAAACTCTATATGACAAAGGACACCAAAAACAAAGTTAGAAGACAAGCAGTTTCTCCTAGAACATAAGAAGCTGAAAAAGGCAAGAGAACACACTCTCCCTCAGAGCCTGCAGAAGCGAAGGCTGCTCTGCAGACAGACAGTGATTCCAGCCCAGTGGGATCACGTGAGGCTTCAGACCTGCGGCACTGTAAGATAATCGGTTTGCACTGGTTTAGGGCACGGCGTTCGCGGTCATTTTTCAGAGCAGAACTAGAAAACTGCTCCAGTGACTTACCTCTGCCGATTTCCAAGCAGCACACTTGAGCGGCAGAGCTCCCTGGGACGACACCATTTCAGTAGGAGGCTGAAGGCCTCGCCACCGCTCTTGTTTCGATTCTGCCTTGGGAGTGTTCTCTGTCGATGACAGAAAGCTGAGGTTTTACTTTGGCAAGAAACAGTAATTTACATTAGCTCACAATTTTTAAGTTAATCACTTCTGAAGATCCATTTTTTTCCTACAAAATATACATATCTACCAATGGCTACCCATAAATAGTAATAATTTTAATACAGCTCTTTATAACAATTAACAAGTTGAGACAGATTTTAAAATTCAACGTCAATTCTAGCCCTTCTCCAGTCAACAATTTTATTTTATAGGTCTATTATTTGACATATATATTTAAATATAAGGTATAATATTGCATGAAAATAGAGTTTGAAAATGTGAAAATCATTCAAATAAAACTTTATCAAAACAGGAATAACAACTATAATTATTCTAATTAAAAGACGTTTATTGCTGCTGTGTGAAAGTCATGTGTTCCAAGCAAAACTAATCAGAAGTGTATGGATCATTTGATAAGAACTTTTAAACAAAAAAATTTTAAACTTAAGCATAAAAGAGTATGCTAAAGAAAACAAACTGATATTTCCACTCATATATTTTTAACTGAATTTAACATTTTTGTAGTCTTAACATCCTTTTCCTCCCTGTGTTAATTAATGTGTAAACAAAGTATCAGTACCTACTCTACCTCAGCGTATGATTGGGCACAAGGAGAAGTACAAGAAAGCTATTTTCCAGCTGGTGTGTGCACACCGCAGGGGGCACGGGAAGACCGCCCAAGGGCGGGGTGGGCATGGATGATTTTAGAACGCAGTGTCCAGATCCACAGTTCTGGGCACATTCTTTCCAACGCTGAGCACCCGAGAGTGCAGCTGTGCAGCAGCAGCAGGCCGAGCCTGTCCGCCTTCCCCTTCATGAGCCATGTTCTCCCACTTTATACAGAAAAACGTGCTGCTTACCGAGCTCACTGTGGCGCATCTTCCGTTAGGGTGTTATGTATAAGAACCTCTAGGGCACCAAACAGTAGTAAAAAAGACGGTTACAGGGTTACCTCCTTTAATCAAGGCATGAAAAATCCAAAGCAGAGCTCCAAAGTTTGTCCTGCCTTATACACACTTCTTTTTTTAAAATATATTTTATTGATTATGCTATTACAGTGGTCCCATTCCCCCCCTTATTCCCCTCTGCCCTGTACACCCCCTCCCACCCACATTCCCCCCTTTAGTTCATGTCCATGGGTTGTACGCATAAGCTCTTTGGCTTCTACATTTCCTATACTATTCTTAACCTCCCCCTATTTTCTGCCTACGGTTTATGCTACTTATGCTCTGTACCTTTTCCCCCCTCTCCCTCTCCACCTCCCTGCTGATAACCCTCCATGTGATCTCATTTCTGTGATTTGGTTCCTGTTCTAGCTGTTTCCTTAGTTTGTTTATGTTTTTTTCTTTCTTTAGGTTCAGTTGTTAATAGCTGTGAGTTTGTTGTCATTTTACTGATCATATTTTTGATCATCTTTTTCTGAGATAAGTCTCTCTTCACAACACAACAACATGGGTTACCCTGCCCTGATGAACACGTAAAGCTCCGCCCCTTACTATGTAACAGTGCCGCAGACACACGTTTCTTTTAATAGCAGAGCATGGCATAAGTAAGAGGGAATTTTGGTCCATGCCGGGATGTTTGGTAATCAGATACATTACAGTGTGGAGAAGCAGGACAGTTCACACATTTCATTTAGTGTGGTTGTGCTTTTCACTCCCTCACCTGCTGTCAGAGAGGGCGTCGTCCCTGAGAAAGAGCCGCATGAGAAGGCAGGGCCCCAGCTCTGTTAATGTGGCAACCTTCTGTCAAAGCTCCCTATGGGAGCTCTCTCCCTTAGGAGAGGAGTTCAGGAGTGTGCGTGCAGCCAGTAAATGTCTCTATTTCACATATTACACGGCTGGGTGCCTACTTTGAAGGGGACTGAGGTGTCATTGTCCCATGCACACCGTTTCTTGTATCTTGTATCTTCTTCAGTAAATGTCTCTATTTTACATATTACATGGCTGGATACCTTCTTGACAGACCTCATATATTTGATGTAGAGCAGATTTTCAGACCAGAATGATGTTTGTTTATACACTTATTTGAATAAATAAAGTAAGATATTTTCTGAAATAACGTTTAAATCTATCTGATTGGACTATTTGTTTTGACAGTGGGGTTTGGTTTTGCCAACTAGGTAATCAGATAAAGAATTTCCAAAAATTGAATGAACCAAATCTGCAGTTCTGAAGAGTTGATGAAAATATATTTAAAGCATATGACATAATAAAATCATTTTCTCAAAAAAAATTATTATATTGGCAGGTATATTACAATGAATGTTTTTCTATTTCCCATATATTCTGAGTACATTGTGTTAAAGCATAACAGGTATAATTGTCATTTGATAAATTATAGTAAAGGTTTTTTTGTATTTTTCTTGGAAACTTTGAAAATAAATTACTCCTAATGACTATTTAACTGTTTAATCTTTTCCTAAGTAGGGCGTTTCCAATCCTTTGCTTTCAACAACATTGAAGAAAGATGTAATCAAGTTAACAAGTGACAAGAGATGAAAAACATCTTTATAATAAATCACTATATAATTTTTGGCATATTACTTGGAAGGAATTCATAGAATTGACATTGCTATAATAAATATCTTCTATTCACACCTATAATTTTATGTGAACAAGTCTTCTCAGGATTTACATCTATAAAAATGTAAAAAAGAAACAGAATTCATGCTGAACCCTATTTATTTCTAGCAATCGGTAATATTCATATGTAGGTAAATGAACAGCTCCATGCATCTCATAAAAACATGAATTTTCAATAAATTGTATCCTTTATGCTTAATAAGCACTTATATTTATGTGGTTTTGATTTTGACTGTGTACTAAAAATAATTGAAATGATAAGTCAGTCTAGAAGGAGTACCTTTGTCACTTAAAGCCTCTAGTCAGAAAACTAAAAAATAATTTCAATTTATATATATGAGTTCTGCCCAGAAAAAATCCACCCACTGTTAATATAATGAGAATGGTTTGCACGACATCAATGTAACCTGGCAGCCAAGGGGAATGGACTGGAATACGCATGTGTGAACAATGACAACTTCGCTGTACTAATCACTGGAAGCAGTAGATGCAGTTGAGTGAGTATGTGTATAGCAGATTCCGTCCCGCAGAATCCGTATGCTGTGGCTGATTTGTAAATAAATTCACAGGGACTACGTAAATCCTGTGGAGAAAAAAGGGGAATGCACAGCCACTCTCTCAAGAGGAAAGTGCCCCAACCCTTGCCTCGACAGGCTTTTATTGGCTTTCTCATAGCATACATCAAAGAAGGTTTTCATTCATTATACTTAGGTTTGCTTTAGGTAATTACTTTTGTCACATAGCAATGGAAAGGATGTTACTGATTACTTCTTACAGATTAACAAGGAAAAAGTGTTGCAAATGCAAGGGAATGATAAGAGTAACTGGCTGGTTACACTTCAGTCCTTGGGAGAGTTTGCACAGACCGCAGCAAGCATCCACTGCCTCAATCCAGGGTGAGAGAATTTTAGCCAAGAGCAAGTCACAAAGCAGCCTAGGTATAATGCAGGCCTGGTTTCCCAAGAGAGAACCAATCCGTGGGTTTGGCATCCTGTGTGCCCCACACACATATATGGGCTTTCCCATAAGGCTGAGCTACAATTGCCAGGCAGATCGGTCCCCAACACATGTGTACTGTGTGACAGTCACATTCACAATGACTGAGTGAGTAGAGCAATGAATCTGCATCAGATTTTGCATTAAGCTTGAACATTCCTTCATGGAAACTATTTGGATGATTCAGAAGTCCCCAGTCATACGTAACTGGTGATAGGCAGCTTCATCATAACACCACGCCTGCTTATGCATCAGGTCTTGTGCAGAGTTTTTTTGTGAAACATCAAATCACCCAGGTGACTCAGCCTCCCCTACAGCCCAGATTTGGTGTCCTGTGATTTCGGGCTTTTTCCAAAACTAAAATCACCTTTGAAAGGGAAAAGATTTCCAACTGTCGATGAGATTCAGGAAAATACAACAGGGCAGCTTATGGCAATTGGAAGAACTGTGTGAGGTTCCAAGGTGCCTACTTTGAAGGGGACTGAGAGTGTCATTGTCCTGTGTACAATGTTTCTTGTATCTTCGTCAGTAAATGTCTCTATTTTACATATTACATGGCTGGATACCTTCTGGACAGACCTCATATATTTGATGTAGAGCAGATTTTCAAGCATAAAAATACTTTCTATTAGGATAAAATTCTGGGAAGGGTGTGGAACAGAAATATGACTTCAAGTGGAAAGGAGAATGATGTAAAATTTCCAACAGTTAAAGAAGACTTCATGTATCTTTTTCAAATGAATGACTACCGTATCAATCACAATAGTATTTAGATTCCTTTACATACACTTAAAAGTCTCATGTAATAGTTTTTGTTTTGTTTTCTTTTATCTTCAATGTCAGTATTTTGAATTATATCCTTTGCAGTTACTTATACTTATGATAATATTTCACACGTCAGCTTAAAAATATACAAGGAGGTATATAATTTTTCAAAATCACTTTAGAGGTTATGCAAAAAATAGCTTGAAAAGAAATGATACAAGACATGGATGGTCCTTGCCTTCAAAAAGTTTAGCCTCACTAGGAGGGTAAGTCTAACATACAGACTTACAGGAAACAATTACATGCCAACTTCCTTAAATTAACTAACTTTAGGACTAGGAATGCTAAGGAGGAAAAAAAATAAGTGTATACAGAGTAATAAGACAGAGACTCAAATAGGAAGTAAAATTTGCACAAGCTTTGAAGGATGGCTAAGATCCTGATAAATGTAGAGGGAAAAATTATTCCAAGCAGAAAGACCTGCATGAGCGAAGGGGCAAGTATGGTGTATATGAAAGATACTAAAGAAAGAAGAAGAACTTCGCATTTATGGGTCTAACTTTGCATTTTCTTGTAACTTCACATGAAAATGAATAAAATGAGCTTACTTGGGGCTTGGAGATTTTATAATTAGTACTTGCAAATGGTAGTGGTTTGAGGCTTAGGTCATCTATGTACTTTTATGTGATTTAATCAAGAACTGTATTATCACTTTGAGAATTTAGCAACAAATATCATCCTTGAAATGATAAAGACCTAGGTTTTAGACATCACAGAAGTAGATTAATAAAAATTTCTGGAGGTAAATTTTGAAGTGTGAGGAAACTGGAGAACAGCAAGAATTGTGAAAGATAAAATGTCTTGCATATTAGGAGATGCATTTTTAGGCTAGAATAACTAAAACATTATATATGTACATTCAATCATCTTAAAGGGGCAGGAAGAAAGGCAGTTGTGTTGTAATATAGTAATATAGTGAGTCAATGGAAACTCATTTAGAAAATTTTTTTTAAATATCGGGCAGCACAACACTGAAAGTGAAGTGTGCTTAATTAAATTAAATGATTACACAACATTTATTTCTCGATTTTCACAAGCAAATGGAAGGGGATAACACACATTTAGTTCCTGAGTGGAAATAAAGTCCCTTCACTATCATAAGCTATTTACCAATTGAGACTGTGAACTCACATGCCAAGGAGGACTAGTACATGAATGAGAAACCGCAAAGGAAAAAATAAAGATGTGACAGGAAGTGACGCAACTGAGTCATTCAAAGACGAGTGTTTAGATACCAAGATTGTAGGTGCTCTGTAGAAATATCTGGAGAGAAGCTATAGGTCTCGTTGAGCCTGTAGTCCTTAGATAATACCACAAAGCAGAACTGGTAAACCCTGTGATATTTCTTAGATATCAAACTGACATTTAAACAACCAGATATTAACAATGCAGTAGCACATTTTGAAAGCGAAATGCCCCAGAAGTTGAACAAATTTCCAAATTGTTCCATTTATTATTTAGCATCCAATAAACATTGTTGCTATGTATTCACAAGTATCCTTTCAGGTATAATTTAAGTAAATTAGTCATTTATTTAAAATTAATTTTTAAAAATAATATTTTAAAAGAGACAATTAATTTTAAATGGCAAACGAACCCATCATAAAACATGGTCGGTGGGCCAACGAAGAACTGATAAGGTATAAAAGTCTCACAGTGACTAAGCTCCTATCTAACCTTTGCAGAATCATGAGCTTGAACCTTTATCTAACAATTTTACTGTTTTACAGTTCAGCATCTTCAAGTAGTTGATATTGGTCCTAATTTTTAAATTTTTAATTTTATATTAATTTCAAACTTGCAGAAAAAATCGCAAGAATAGAACAAAGAACTCCGTATACTCGTCATCCCTATTCACCATTTGTTTTATTACCATTACTTACCATTAATGGTACCAATTGTTACCATTTTGTTTTATCATTCTCTTTCTTCCCATAGGCACACATGTTATGATAGTCCTATACCTTGAATCTTGAAGGGCCATTGTGCTAGGTTGGGTTCCCCAGGAAACAGCCCCCATGGCTCAGGCTGATTTAAGGGAGATTCACTGGGGAGTGCTCTTAGAAACAACCTGTGTGAGGAGGGAGGGAAGGCAGGATGGGCCAGGGAGGAACTGGGCCACAACAGAGGCCTTAGCCAATCTCCAATTAGGAGTTTGGGGGCTGGAATGGCTCTTCAGAGATGTCCTGTCCTGAGGCATGGGGGCAGGCCACAGCTACAGGTCATTGGATGTAGGTTCCCTCAGGAAATGGGTGTGACCTTGGGCAAAGGGGCTCTCCCTAGCTGTTGGGAGTGCCCAGAGAAGGACCCTGCTGAGAACCCTGATCCCTGACCCTCCCAGCAGAAAGGAGTGCCTTGATCTTGAGGCAGGCATCTGAGAGGCAGCACAGTGCCCCCTGTAGGCACAGCCTCTGTGATTCCCTTGACTTTTGAGAAATGCTGCAGAGGGACAGGAGATAGAGTGTGAGCACTGTACATTTTTTTTTGAAAGGTTGAATTTTGACATTAGTGGGAAAAGGCACTAAAAAACATAAAAGGGATAAAAAAAAAGCAGAGATGTTTAAGCAGATTTTTAATTTCAAAATAGGTAAATAAGAAAATGTGAAAAGGAAAAACTTTTCTTGCAGGAGATCTTAAAATGGGAGTTAAGGTAATTTTATTTCAGTGTTTTGCTAACAATAGCCTACAAAATTTGAGATGTCACCAGTAGTTCTTACTTAAGAATAATGGGAAAGAGTCCTGGCTGGTGTAGCTCAGTGGATTGAGCGTGGGCCTGCGAACCAAAGGGTCGCTAGTTTGTTTCCCAGTCAGGGCACATGCCTGGTTTGCAGGCCAGGTCCCCAGTAGGGGGCGCACAAAAGGCAACCACAAATTGATGTTTCCCTCTCTCTCTCCCTTCCCCTTTCTCTAAAAATAAATAAAATCTTAAAAAAAAAATGGGAAAGAGAAAATGCCACCAACTGTTGGATGCTCAGCTTATGGGACAAGGAGAAATCCGCAGTCACTGTGAAAGCAGGTTTGAGTGGTCAGCGGCAGGCTTCTGGGCCAGGACAGCAGACAAACCTCAGCACTGAGTTTCCATCACCCAACACTTAATGAGGTGTATTTTTTAAAAGTTAAAATTGTAAAAAAAAAAAAATTAACAGCAATCTAATACAGAAACAGATACAATACACATAATTTTCTACAGAAAAAATGAAAATAACTGGTGGCTATGAAAAGAAATAAGATCTAGGACATCCCTTCTCCATAGGCAATACTGACAAGCTGATAAGATGCTGAGATTTCACATCGATAACTGAATGTCTGGGGAAAAAGGGAACTGAGTGAACAATGAATGTCCTCATGACTGAGAAGAGGTGGACATGGCTAAAGGGAAAAAAAAACAGGTGGAACAAGTGAGTCAGCAAGATGCTGACATTATAATGGAAGGGAAATGCATGGTTTCACACTAAGTTGGGGGAGGAGCTGAAGCGGAGGGTATCTCCCCACCTGCACCCCACCAACAGGATACACTTCCCAACTGGAGAGAACGAACAGGATCTTGTTCAAGACTCAGAAGACAGAGCAGATTCCAAATGTTATAAACAAGGCTGCATATGGCCTAACAAGGGCTCCCGTTCCTCTTGCTGCCCAGTAGTGGATGAAGTAATAGCCCACAAACTGCAGCTCAGTATGTGGAGAAAATAAACCGGTCTCAGAGAGGCGGGCAGAGTCAAGAAATCAGTAAGTACATCTGAGCAGATAACCACCAAGGCTTATTGCACTGCTCCTATATTAACCCATTTACTTCTTATAACAACTGTACAATAGGAACTGTATTATCTCCATTTTAAAGAAGATGAAATTGCAGCACAAAGGCTTAAATAGCATGTCCAAGGTCACATAACCCATACAGTTTGGATCAGAATTCAAATCCAGGCAGTATGGCTCAGGACCTGAGCACTTAACCATCACCCTCTACTGCCTGGTCAGAGCTGCCAAAGCATCAGCAGCAAGACAGAAGGAAATGGCCTGGCATAAGCCAAACATATTCCAGCAGGAAAAAAGAAGAGAAGGAGGAAGGGAGGGAGAAGCAAGTAAGAGAGAATGAGAAAAAGGAAGAAGGCATGCAAAAAAAAAAAAAGATTACAAATGTAGAAGAAAATGTAGCTCAAGGAACAGAAGGAAATTCCTCACAATATGGCGTTAGATATTTTAATTAAATATTTTAACCATTGCAGTTATGGTAAACTGTATTTTCATATATTTCATTTTGTAATTGTTTGTTCTACTATATAACAGTGCAAGGTTCAACATTTAAAAAAATATGTTTCTTGGCCTTACATATTTCTTCCTCTTTTTTAGAAAATGCTTTCCATATCTCCTTCCTTTTTGTCAGTTTTATCCATTTCTTATTATATATTCTGGATACTAATTGTTTGTAAGCTATTTGTGTTGAAAATATTTCTCCTAGTTTCTGACTGTCTTTTTCACTTTTTATATGGTATTTTTTATGAAGAGAAAATTCTTAAATTTGTTTTATTAGTTTTCCATCGCTGCCAAAAATTATCACAAACTCAGTGGCATAAAACAATATCTATTTCTTATGCTCCAGTTCCGTGGGTCAGGAACTTCTGACTTACAGAAAGGAAGGCTTGACTGGGTTCTCTGCTTCAGGTCGCACGAGGCCAAAATCGAGGTGTTATTAGCCTAGCTGAATTCTTATCTGGAGGCACTGGGGAAGAATCCACTTTCAAGATCATTCAGGTTGATTCCTTATCACTCCATCTTCAACTGATCAAGGGTGCATCAGACCCTTCTCACATAAATCCCAATTTCCTCTTCTGCCACTGCTCCAGAAAACTCCTTTAAAAAGTGTCTGTGCGATTAGATGAAGCCCACCCATATAATGTAACGTGATCATGGGAGTGATAACTCCTCCTCTTCACAATGATACCCACACTCACAGGGGAGGGGATTGGATGAAGGCCAGGGCCGCTGGGGCTTACTCTCAGAATTGAGCCTACCGTAATAATCAAATTTGTAGATGCTTTTCACAAAATGTTTGTACTTCTTCTGTTATATTTAAGAAATCCTACCCTATCTCAATGTAAAAAAGGTATTCTCCTACCTTTTCTTCTAAATATGTTGAAGTTTTGTTTTTAAACGTTATTTTTAATTTTTTTATTGTTGTTCAATTACAGTTATCCTCATTTTCCTACAATTACTCTCCCCCACCCTACCAACCCCACCTCCCACATTCAGTCCTCCCCCCACCTTGTCTTTGTCCACGGGTCCTTTATACATGTTCCTTGACAACCCTTCCCCTTCTTTTCCCTGTTACCCGCTTCTCCCCCTCTCTGGTTACTGTCAGCTTGTTCTTTATTTCCATGTCTCTGGTTATATTTTTCTCACTTGTTTGTTTTGTTGATTAAATTCCCCTTATAGGTGAGATCATATGGTATTTGTCTTTCACCGCCTGGCTTATTTCACTTAGCATAATGCTCTCCAGTTCCATCCATGCTCTTGGGAAGGATAGGAGTTCCTTCTTTCTTTCTGCTGCATAGTATTCCATTGTGTAAATGTACCACAGTTGTTTGATCCACTCATTGACTGGTGGGCACTTAGGCTGTTTCCAGCACTTGGCTATTGTAAATAACGCTGCTATGAACATTGGGGTGCATAGGTTCTTTTAAATTGGTGATTTGGGATCCTTAGGGTATAGTCCCAGCAGTGGAATTGCTAGGTTGAAAAGCAGTTCCATTTTTAGTTTTTTGAGGAAATTCCATACTGTTTTCCACAGTGGCTGCACCAGTCTGCATTCCCAACAACAGTGCACTAGGGTTCCCTTTTCTCCACAAACTCGTCAGCGCTTGTGGTTTGTTGATTTGGTTATGATGGCCATTCTGACTGGTGTGAGGTGGTATCTCACTGTGGTTTTAATTTGCATCTCTCTGATGGCTAGTGATGCTGAGCATCCTTTCATATGTCTCTGGGCCCTCTGTATGTCCTCCTTGGAGAAGTGTCTGTTCAGGTCCTTTGCCCATTTTTTAATTGGATTGTCTTCCTGGTGTGGAGTCATGTGAGTTCTTTATATATTTTGGAGATCACACCCTTGTCCAAGGTATCATTGGCAAATATATTTTCCCATACGGTTGGTTCCTTTTTCATTTTGCTGATGTTTTCTTTTCCCGTGCAGAAGTTTTTTAATTCGATGAAGTCCCATTTGTTTATTCTTTTCTTTATGTCTCTTGCTCTAGGGGACATACTGGTGAAAATATTGCTGCATGGAATATCTGAAATTTTCCTGCCTATGTTCTCCTCTAGGACTTTTATGGAGTTGTGAAAAAATATGAAATGCTTCACAAATGTGCACGTTATCCTTGCGCAGGGGCCATGCTAATCTTCTCTGCATTGTTCCAATTTTAGTACATATGCTGCCAAAGTGAGTACTTGTTTTTAAACTTTGAAGTCCTTAATTCATCTAGAATTTTTGTGTAGTATATGAGGTAGAGATCTAATTCTTAATTTCATTTTTTTCAACATGGATAAATAATTGCCCCAGGATTAAGTAGTTCATCTTTACCCCACCCAAATGAAATGCCCCCTCTGTCATACACTAAGATGACACAGCTGCACAGGTCCACACCCTGGGCTCCACAGTGTGTTCCACTGGTCCGCACCTATCCCTGCATCAAGGCCACACCGTCATGATGACTGATGCTTTAGTCTTGCTATCTAGAAAGGCAAGCTCTCCACCTAGTTTCCTTCATGAATGTTTGGATATTCTTCACCTTTTGATTCTTCCAGATACATTTTAGAATCAGTCCATCAAATTCAATTTTAAAAATCATTTTTGGATTTTGACTGTAATTGCACTGAATCAGTACTTCTCAGTGGGGGGCAGTTTTGGTCCCCAGGCGACAAGTGACGATGTCTGCAGACACTTTGGTTCCCACCCAAAGTGGGATGTCGGTCAGGGAGCACAATAAACACCCCCACCGCTCTGGGCAGCCCTCAAAATAAAGAACCGGCCAGCTTAAAATGTCCATAGTACTGAGTTTAAGAAACCCACCACTAAACCTTTTCAATTTGGGGAGCATTGATACTTACATTTTTTAGTATTTCAATGGACAAACATGAATATTTTTCCATTTTATTAATACAGAGGTCCTCTTTAATGTATTTTAATTAAGTGTTATAGTTTTCAGTGTACGGATCTTATACTTCTTTTGTAAGTTTTATCCCTAAGTAGATTGTGATTTTTTGCCATTATAAATGGTATTTTAAAAAATTATGTTTGTTGTTTATTGACAGTATATAGAAATATAGCCAGACATCTTGTTAAAAATTAAGTGTTTCTTTTTTAAATTTTTAACTGTTTTCAATTATAGTTTATATCCAATATTATTTTTTTATTAGCTTCAGGTGTACAGCAGAGTCAGTAGACAATAACATACTTTACAAAGTGTGCCCCTGATAATCCTAGGGCCCGCCTGGCACCATACCTAGCTATTACAATCTTATTGACTGTATTCCCTCTGCCATACCATCCATGATCGTTCTGTAACTGCCAATCTATGTAACTGCACCTCTTAGTCTGCTCCCCACTTCCACCGGCGCTCTAACCCCTTCCCTCCGGCCACCACCAGTCTCTCCGCTGTGAGTCTGTTTCTGTTCGGTTTGTTCATTTAGACTGTCCTTTAGATTCCACATATAAGTGAAGCCATACGGTATTTGTGTTTCTCTGACTGACTTATTCACTTAGCATAATACTCACATTTAGTATTTCTAACATGTCTATAGATGTTTTCAAGTTTTCTATATGAGAATCCTCTCATCTGCAAGTAAATGTGTTTCTCCCATTTCAAAAATATGCTTTTACTTTCTCTTACTTGTTTTATTATGAGGTTAGGACCTTCAGTACAAAGCTGAATAGAAGCATGGAGAATGGGGACCTTTTCTTATACCTGACCCTAAAAGGAATACTCCACATTCAAATGAATGGAAATTTTTAATTTACGTTTTAAAATTCAAACAATGCATATTTGCTAGGAAAGGTCTTGTCTGGGTCATACAGATTCTTTGAAATGTTAAGACCTTCTTTATAACAAATATAATCACTTGTACAACCCATGTTTTAAAAAGTGTTTTATGCCCTGGCTGGTGTAGCTCAGTGGATTGAGCGCGGGCTGGGAACCAAGCGGTCCCGGTTCGATTCCCAGTCGGGGCACATGCCTAGGTTGCAGGCCAGGTCCCCGTAAGGACCATGTGAGAAGCAACCATACATTGCTGTTTCTCTCCCTCTCTGTCTCCCTCCCTTCCCCTCTCTCTAAAAATAAATAAAAATAAAATCTTTAAAAAAACAAAGTGTTTTATTTACTGACCTATCAGTAAGTGAGAGATATTTTGAAATCACCTAATATAATGGTCGATGTTTCAATATCACCCTATCATCCTATTCTACCAATTTTCGCTTTATGTACTTTAAAGTTATTTTATTGGGTATATTCACATTTAGAAATGTTATTATGTCTTTCTGAGGAATTAAATTTTTATCATTGTCCTTATAATGCTCTGGCTTTAAATTCTACTTCTGATTTAATACAGCTATGCTGGCTTTCTTTAGTTAGTATGTGCCTGTTTTACATTTTTCCACCCATTCGCTTTCCACCTTGCTGTGAACTTATGCTTGCTTGCAGCATATGCCTGGATTTCTTTTTCCCCTACTTGATAATCTCTGCCTTTTAACAGATTAGTTTAATTCATTAACATTTATTGTGATTATTAATATATTTGGACTCATTTCTACCATTTTACATTTCCATTTGTCTCTCTTTATCTATGCTTTCTGCCTTTCATAAAATTAAATTTTTTTCACTTCATTTTTTCTCACTACTTTGGAATTTATGCACTCTATACTTCTCTTCTTTTAGCATTTACCCTTAACAGTTTAGAGTCAAATAATATCCTTACCCTTCTCTCAAAAAACACAAGGACTCACCTACACTATAAGACCCACTCCCAACTTACATACCATGGCTACTCAGTATTTTAGTTGCCTTTTTTTTTTAACTCAAAAATGTAACATTATTTTACACAGAAAGTATTTTAAATACATGTTTCCTAATGGTGTACCCAGCTATTCTTCTGGAACAATTTTCCTTCTTTTTAAAGTATATCCTTTAATGGCCTTGGCTGGTGTAGCTCAGTGGATTGAGTGCCGGCCTGCGAACCAAAGGGTCGCTGGTTCAATTCACAGTCAGGGCACATGCCTGGGTTGCAGGCCACAATCCCCAGCAGGGGGCACAGAAGAAGCAACCACATGCTGATGTTTCTCTCCGTCTCTTTCTCTCTCCCTTCCCCTCTTTCTAAAAGTAAATAAATAAAATATTCTTTTTTAATTTCTTAAAAAAATACTTATCCTTTAATGTAAGTCTCATGGCGGTAAACTCTCTGTTTTTGTGCTTATCTGTAAGTGACTATTTCATCCCCATCCTTGAATAATAATAGTTTTGCTGGGCACACAATTATAGGCTATTGTTTTCTCTCAGCCCTTTGAAAATAGGGCTGTAGCTGGTGAGTTTATGGTAAGTGGCATTCCTCTGTGGATGTGTCCTCTATGTCTCAATATTGCTTTCAAAGGACAACAGCAGGGCGGGGAAGGATGGGATGTGGGGCACGGCAAGCAGGGCAGGGGAGAGCAATGGGGGAAAATGGGAACAACTATAATTGACCAACAATAAAAAAGTTTAAAAATATATTGCTTTCACATTTTCCATTTACTTTGGGCCTATCTGCTAGTTCACTAAATTAAGTTTTTAAAAAGTTTCAGTGGTATCTCATTTCTGTAAATTCCCATCTTTCAAATTCATACATTCATTTCTAATAATCTTTTTGAAGGAAAACAGTTTTGATTTTTAAGAGTTCGGTTGGATGCAAAGAGCCAGGCTGGGACAGATATAGCTGGCATTTGAAAAGCTGGATTAATTTGGAGGAGGGCAAATCAGTTTTGATGGCTGTGCCTAAGTGTATGCCTTTCTTTAAAGACTATTTGGTAGAGCAGTTTTAGGCTCACGACAAAATCGAGGGGGAGGTACAGAGCTTCCCCATATCCCACGGCCCTGCACAGGCACAGCCTTCCCCGTCGCCGACCCGGTGTGTGCGTCCTTTCTTTATTTAAATACACAGCTGTTCTACACACGTCTCTGACCTTTCTAATATCCACAGTCTTTGGGGGGCTGAGTATGTGCTTTGCTAATTACTTTTTCCTATGTTCGGTGATTTGGATTGTGAGCTCATTGCCTGGTTTTAATTGGTGGGGACCCTGCGAGCCTGACTGGGAATTGAGCGGGCTACCTTCTTGCCAAGGTAACTACATAGAATCACTCTGGCCCGTCTGGAGTGTCTGCGCTCAGCACTGTAATCCGAGGCTCGCCTTCCCAGTGCTCCAGGCAGGCCCCACACGCATTGTCCTGAGTACTCACGCCTGCCCTTAAGCAACCGGCCCTACATTAGTCAGTCACTCGCAGGGTCCCAGAGGCAGCAGCTTGAGGTCACTCTGATCCCAGCTCACGTAGCCTGTTCTTATTCCGCTTATTAAATTAAATTAATTAACTAATTAAATTTAATTCTTAGAAGGAGAGACCCTTGCAGATTTCCCGTACCTCTGGTGATGCCAGAAATCTCTCAAATAGTATCATTTCCAGTCTTTGGTTACTTTACAATAAATGGGCTTCTTGGAGCTCCTAGTATGTCTTATTGGAGAAGTAGACCTGAAATATTTTTTAGTAAAAAATAGCATCTAGTATAATTCTACTTTTATAAAAATGATTTCTCTTTAGTTATACATCTTTTGATATGTGTGTATGGGATAGAAAGATACCGATGCCTAGAATTTACGTTCATCCGATATTAATTATGGATATTACTGAATGATGGCATTGGAAGTGACTGATTCCCTATAATGAGCCTGCATTGTTTTTATAAGAATAAAGTGATTTTTCTGAAACAAAAGAAAAAAAGGAGCAGACTGGAAGCAACTGTTCTAATATGTTAATAGTGGTTGGTTTAGGGTGCTGGGGATATAAGCTACTGTTATTTTATTTTTTGTGCATTTGTTTATTTTTTAGTTAAAAAAAAAATCACTGCTGGACATCCATCAGTGAAACGTTTGAGTAGCGACCACCATTTGTACCGTGAGTCATCGAGACTGCATGTGACAAGGCCACCAGGTGGGATGCCACCTGAGCCCTGTCAGCACAGAGTTCACCGTGGGAAATGCAACACCGAGGTGGCTGTTTTTGCGTATAAAAGCATGACAACTACTTTGAAGTTTAACTTTTGGTCCAACAGGAATCACACCATTGGTAGGGAAATATTTCCATGACATAGACTAGAGTAATCCTTCTCTAACACAGGTAAAGTTCCATTGCAAAAAGTACTGCCACTGAAGAGCTCTTCATGGAAGATAGGATGACCAAGAGAAGTGATGCTTCGCTAATCTGGTTACACGCAATGTCTGTGGTGACAGTCTTTATAACTATTACCTCTAAAGAGAGGACCTAACTCTGATGTTTATAGCTCAGAAACGCTGAGTTGTAAATGTGCTTTATATACTTTTCTGTCTTGCCATCAAGTAGCAATTATCCTTCAGCTCATCTCCTCCTTCACACATCAAAATCAAAACAAAACCACCCAAGCTATCTACTAGAATTAAAATCTTGGGGGAAACATTCAGGAATAGAAAAAAGGCAAAATCGCGATGTGTGCATAACACCTTCTGGAAAGCACCTCTTTTCCCTTGCTAATTTACAACAAAGAAGCAGGGCACAGCTGTTTCAGCTCTAAATCCTGGAGCCTGGAAATCATATTTCTAGCGATGCATTCAATTTTACATTTCATTATAACGAAATAATTTAGAGACGTCTTTACATTCCTTCCGACGGAGGTTTACCTGTGTGATACCATCACGTGCCTCCATTTTCCCTAAATCAAATGTCAGAGCCGTTTTCAATTTCTCTCTTTCTTCTCCAGTACATTATCTACTTTCCCCATTTCCTCTCTACATGCTATCTTTAAACATTACCTTTTCTTTATTTCAATAACCCTAGAGCAGGTTTTAGCTGCTTGGACTGAAACGACTCTCTCTTACAAGCTTCCCTCCAATTTGTTTCTCCTTCATTTCTACATAAAGCAATAAAAATTATCTTCCACCAACAGCTGTTTTCAGTAATAAGAAAGCCAAGTTCTGTGACTAAGCTAAACATCCCTTCTGTTCTCCAAGGCTTACAATGGTTCCTCGTTGCTAGTTATATCAAATTGAAATTTCCAAATACTGTTCATTATGTCCTTAATGAACTGTGCTGAGTACTCTCAATGATCTGCAGACATTTTCCTATATATTCAAATTTATATTCTCTATTCTGTGTAATCTGACAACCATGTATTACCATGATTAATCATTTGTTGTTTATATTCTTTCCCACTATTGTAGGAAATATTTACTGTCCCTTATATTTATTTATTTTTTCCTTCTTCATTAACAATAGATTCTCTAACTTTCATCTGGGCACACAGCTGTCCAGTGTAAAGATTACATTTCTCAGACTCTCTTGCAGCTAGGAACGTTCATGTGACTAAGTGCTAAACAATAATATATAAGCCAAAATGTCATGAACAACTTTAATAATTGTTCTGAAAAGGAAAGGGCATTCATATTTGAGCCTCGTCTCTTTCCTACTGGCTAGAATGCTGATGTGATGGCTGGAGCTCAAGCAGCTATCTTGGATCATGAAATGGAAATTACATGCTGAGTTTAGTGGAGCAACAAGACAGAAAGACTCCTGGGTCACTGACATCATGGAGAGCCATATCAGTCCTAGAGTGCCTAGTTCTGGATTATTTTTAGAGGAGAAAAATAAATTCCTATTATGTTTAAACTGCTACCACTTTTGTGGTCTCTACTACTATTACTTGTGGGTGTACCTAATTCTAACTGATTCACCCTTCTCTAAGTTTTCATTTGCTACTTCTCCTGTCTTACTAAGAATGCTCTCTGAATTTATTTTCCTATCTTCCCCGGCCCCCGACCAAATTGTCAGCTTTCTTTCTTCCTTTAAAATACAGCTTCAGATTCAAACATGGGAACTGACATTGAAATGGTTAATACTGCTAGGCTTACTTAATTTAGTTAACTCTTCTTTGAACAATACATATCTATACATGTTTGTGTATATACAGTGATGGATAATAAAATTTTTAAATATTGTAACAGATTTTTAACAAATTTACTGCAACTTTTATTACACCCAAACATTCACTACTTACTTTAAGTAGTACTCTTACTACAGATTCATTTCAGTGATGCCGTCATTCACCAAAACTCTTTCAGCACATATTTTTTTAAAAACATACTAAAAGCCCATCACCAGATATAACCTCCACGAGGGTAGAAATATCCCTCAACTTGTTTACTAGGCCTAGGAGAGTATCTAGCATACAGTAAGTAGGCACTCAAGACATGTTTATGGCATTAAAAAAAATAAATTATAGCAAAACTTCTTCATTTTAAGATAGATTTTTTTAAGAGTCAAAAGTCATTCAAAGCTCAGTCTAGTGAATAAGATGTGTCACAAAGCTGGGGATATGTTTTGAGTTTTTTAAAAAAGCAATGGTCCTGGCTGGTATGGCTCAGTGGATTGAGCACCAGCTTGCAAACCAAAGAGTCACCTGTTGGATTCCCAGTCAGGGCACATTCCTGGGTTGCAGACCAGGTCTCCAGTAGGGGGCATGCAAGAGGCAACCACACACTGATGTTTGTCTCCCTCTTTCTCCTTCTCTTTCCCTCTGTTAACAAATAAATAAAATCTTTAAAAAAATAAAAAATTTAAAAAGCAGTTACTATAAAAAAATAAACTAGATTTCCTTGTATGAATCATAAAAACGGCTCAGAGATGAGCTAGTTCTGCAGCAGTTCAGGGCCTCATTTCCTAAGCCTATAGTTAAGGATGCCAAACTTGCTCCCGTTCCAGAGTATTTGCACCTGCTGTTCCCTGTGCCTGGAACATCCAGCCATTACATGAATTACGCCCGCCCTTCCTTCAGGTCTCTGTTTAAATGTTCACCTCTTCCAAAAGGCCATTACCTGACCTAAAATAAAGTCATTACTGTCCCTCTCTGTCTCAACACTGCTTTCCTTAAAAAAAAAAAAAAAGGGGGAATTGTCACTTCACTATCTGACATATAGTTTTATATCTATTTGGTTTGTGTGCCTTTAATATCTGTCTCGGTCACTAGAATATTTGCTCCATGATAAAAGGGGCTTTATTCAGTGCTATAACTCCAAATTTCTTCTAGATATCCAAATTTCAGAAAAGAAATTCAATGAATATGTTTATAATAAAAGAGCAAAGAAGAGCAAGAAGAAATGAAGAAAAGAAGAGCAAGAAAGGTAACAGAGAAATAGCAAAAGAGATGAAGAAATTCCAGAGGAGCCATAATTGGTTATTCTACAGTTACTCCTTTTTAGTGGAGGCCAAGGCTGCCAGAAAACAATTTCAGAATGAGTCTACATGTCTTTTGGATATTTATTCCAAAGGAATGAGTCCCCTAAAGAAAGAGGTTCCGTTACAGTACCTTTTAGAAGAATGTGGGTGGTATCTACTATTGTAATCTCAGTGGCTGCCTCTTTCCTGTGCTCCCATCGCCCCGGGTCCACACCAGCACAGACTGAGCGAACACTTGAGAACGTCTGACTGAGTCAGACAGATACTTTAATGATTTTTAGTAGAATTAGTTTGTGCTGGTATTAACATTTTTAAATTTTCATACTTAACTGACATTTGGATACTTGCATTTCTTTCAGGATCTTGATGAATAGATTTACGTAAAGCTAGAGGCAAGCCTCTGAAAATACCTGAAACTAACTATATGCTACTCGGACTATGCCCCTCGCTTACGGCACCAAGTTCGGTTCCTTTCAAGGGACAGATACTAAGTCATATTTCATGAATGTTTCTGCGTCCTCAAGCTGTCCACTCCTCATGCATAGCTTACCAAAACAGGCTTGTTTACTGGAGAAGTTGGGGCAAAATGAGAGCTCTTTATGTTTTAACAAGTTTGATAGAAGATATTTCATTTTCCTGCTAATTTCTATTATAACATTGTAAGTAAATCCCTGTTTTGAAAAAATGCAGTAGTCCAGAATTAACATTTTAGGCAAAGGAAAGGGTTATGTAACAAGGCATTGCCCTAGAAGACTTTTAGAGCAAGTTTAGAATTTTGAGTTCTATTTAAGAAAATGTCAATTTCTTGATTTGTAGGATCAAATGGCACAAATGCACACATACCCTGATTCTCATCTCAGAAAACAGTTCTCCTTCACATTCCAGTTATGATTGAAATCTCAAAAATCAATCAGAATGCAAAGTAGGGAAGTCACTTGCTTAATACCTTCTAAGCTCAAAGTCATTTTATTTGAATCCCAGATAATTGCATTCAGAAAATAGCCATACAATTTTCTACTGAATTCTTCATCTTTGTTCTCTACAGTATGGTGCCTAATACAGTAATACCAGGACTAATATAATATTAACATGATAGGACTAAAAGTTGTGTTTTATGTTTTCTAGTTGTCATTAAATACCTACTGCATTTTAGGCCAGTGTTCATTATACGCACTTTTTTTATGTAGCCTTGAAACCTTAAGAAGCTTACGCTTCTTCTCCGAAGCAGGAACTTCTGGTGTGGGGTCAGAGGCCCAGGCTGCTGGTGAGTTACCCGCACCAGGTAATCTTTCAGAAAATGTCGCAGGGTAGGAGCTGCGCCGTCTAGTCCGACACGCTACTTCCCTCTCTTTATGCAGCAACTGACCATCCATCAGCAATGATATGACTTGCTTAGACTTTTCTCTGATATAGTAACCTGGAAAATACGTTGAATTTCCTTAGAAAAAATATTAATTAAGGTTACAATTAATTTTTATTCAAAAGAAAATTAGGAAAAATGAATATGTTAGCAAAGTTAAAAAACCTGTGGCCAATAGAGGGAAACCTAAGTTTCATTAGAATTATCAATAAATATATTCCTTTTCTTATACTTCATGAAGTAAATGAGTATATGATTAAATTATATCATGCACTGGCATTACAGTTTTCACTTTAAATACACTTTTAAAAGCACTACTTACTCTGCAATAAATCAAACAAAATAGGCAAAGAAGAGGAATGAATTCAATCTAGATATGCTAACCTAGATGCATGACCATGACATATGGCTAAAGATTTAAAATAATATGCATAGCATGATTCAAATCTGTAAAGCAAAGGGGAATATAAACCTGTATTTGTAGACAGAAGAAAGTAGTGGGTGGATGGATGGATAAATGGATGGATGGACAAATGGATGGGAAGGCAGCCAACCAACTGCATATCCACAACGTTGTTAATATATGTGACCTTAGAGGGGTACAACTGGGTAGGATAAGTGATGGGAGGGCAAGTGGCTTTTCTTTGGCATAAACTCCTATTGACTTGATGCCAAAAATAGAGTGCCAGAGCACAGTCTGAGACTGCATTCTAACCATGATGTTATCCTTAATCATCTGTGTGACTCAGAATCAGGTGGCCTCTCTGGGCTCGAGTGTCCTCTCTGAAAACCCAATAAACCTGCTCCAAGGATGGGTTAAATAATAACAATAATAAAAATAAGATGATATCTACTTGACTTCTAATGTGTTTTTTAAAAAAGGAAAGATGCATAGTACTAAAATAGTACTAGAAATAGAATAGATTGGGCAGCAACTGCTTCGTATCTGAAACAGAGAAAGAAAGAATAGCAGGGGAGGGATAGGGAAAGGAGAGAAGGTGAGAGGGAGAGAAGGGGAGGGAGAGAGAGGTGTAGAGAGACAAAGAGAGGGAAAAAAAATACAGATTCTCTGAAACAAGGAATTAAACTATACAACAGATCAATATCCAAAGATATTATATAAAACACATCAAGATGAGCCCTGGCTAGTGTGGCTCAGTGGATTGAGTGCTGGCCTGCGAACCATAAGGTTTGCCAGTTCGATTCCTAGTCCGGGCACATGCCTGGGTTGTGGGCCAGGTCCCCAGTTGGGGCCACGTGAAGGACAACCACACATTGATGTTTTTCACCCTCTCCTCCCTTCCTTCCCCTTTCTCTAAAAATAAATACATAAAAACCTTTTAAAAAACACATCAAGATGAAAAGCTTGTTAGTCGAAGTGAAGGTTAAAATAAAAATAAAGCTATGTATTGTTTTTACTTGGAATCTTTGGTTGTAAGTGACAAAACTCAATTTGAACTGGCTAAGGCAAAGGCCAGGGGAACACCAGGCCTCAGGTTCAGATGAAGCAGAGACTGGAACGACCAGGAAGGACTCTTTTCTCCTCTCCTGTCTCTTGTTTTTCTCTGCGTAGTGCCTTTTCTCCTGTTGCACATTGGCTTCTTCAATCTGGATGTGGATATGGCCACACAGCTCTAGGTTCACGCCTCACAGTTTGCCACCTGGGAAATCGCCCTCTTCCTTCCTTCAAATTTGAAAAATCCAGGAGAATAGCTCGGATTGGGCCAGTTTGTGATTGGCCCACATGTCCATCACTATGGCCAGAGAGTGAGATGTTACTCTTGGCAACCCCCATGAGCAGACACAGTAGGGTGAAGGGAGGATCAATGCAATAGAAAAGTGAACAAGTAGAAGGCCAACTGAGAAGTCCTCCTAAACTCAAGGCAGCGGATGGAGAGGACGTGGAAATCACAGGCCAACCATGCAACAGACCAACGCCCAAGGTTACTCACATTTCATCATTTCTCAAACACTTAAGTTTCAGGAAGTGTTCTGAACAGTGGGGGCACAGATGTGAAAAAGAGAGACAAGGTCCCTAAACAAGATAATTCCAGATAAAAATAAATGCTCTAAAGGAAATAAAGAGTGATGTGCTGAACATTAATTTGGGGTGTGGTCAAATGTCTTGCTGAGGAAGTACCATTATCAGTTAAGTCTTGAACGGCAAGAAAAAGCCAGCCATGAGGATAACTCCAGAGGAAAGCGCCTGCTGGAGGGAAGACCTCCAACTTCGTTCATTCAGAAAAGCCTTCTACTGAGAGGTGACAACCCCTCCCACTCACCCAACACATACATCAGGCCCGCAGACTCGGTCAGGCCCCTCTTTCACTTACTCTCAGAGCACCTACACTTACGTTTTTTCTTAAATCCTCACCCAAGGACATGCTTATTGATTTTAGAGAGAAGGGGGAGGGAGAGAGAGTGTGAGATACATCGAGGTAAGAGAGAAACAGATTGGTTGCCTCTCACACACCTGAACTGGGGATCGAACCTGCAACCCAGGCATGTGCTCTGACTGGGAATCGAACTCTCAACCTTTTGGTTTATGGGATGACACTCCAACCTAATCACACTGGCCAGAGCTACACTTGTTTTTTATAGTACTTTCACATTCTGTAACTGTCTATTTATTCGGTAAGTATCTTTTCCTTCCACTAGCGTATAACATCCATGAAGGCCAGAACTATACTTGTTTGCTTAAGAAATATATTTTTCCCTTTAAAAAAAATTTTTTTAAAGATTTTATTTATTTTTTAGAGAGGGGAAGGGAAGGAGAAAGAGGGAGAAAAACATCAATGTGTGGTTACTTCTCACGTACCCCCTAACTGGGGACCTGGCCCACAACCCAGGCATGTGCCCTAGACTGGTAATCGAACCAGGGACTCTTTGATTTGCAGGCCAGCACTCAACCACTGAGCCACATCAGCCAAGGCTGCTTAAGAGATTCTTAATGTTTGTTAAATAAATAAATGAATACACTGAGGAAAAATTTCCCAAATACAGGGTGGGTGTCTATATAAATTCATATCTGAACACCAAGTAAGGAGACTTGGAAACATGGTAAATTCAAAGATCTTGGGCACTGAGATGCACCGGCACGAAAGGTATATACCAGACTTGTATAACACATATTAGGCTTCACACAGTAGTTATAAACATCTCAACAGTTCTCTTTCCATTCCTGCCCACTGACCTACCAAAATCTACTCTTCTGCCCATATTCCTTTCTCAGTGAATTTTACCTTCATTCTAGGCCAGAATTATAAACATTCGCCCCTTCAATTCAATAATCCATGTCTATTGATTGTACATACTAAATATCTTCTAAAGCCACTCTCTCCTCTACATCTCCCTGGTCATTTATTGCTGTGGTATTCCAGATTATTTACTTATTTTTAGCCTCCCTTCCAATCTACCCTCCACAATACGTCAGGGATGGAGTGGAGGAAGGCATGGGGAGGGACAGAAGCATCTCAGACATATCTGATTAAGTTATTTTCCAGTTAAAAAAAATCCTCCAGTCAAGTTAGCACAGTGAGTCCATGCTCCAGAGTACCCCTCTGCTCCACTCCAAATACACAGCAATAATAGACATCACCAGTCTCGAAGACAAGATAAAAATCTCCATGAGCCAGAAATATGAGACGTGAAAAGGCAGTGCAGTGCGCAGGGCTGAAGCCACAAGGCTGCTAGGCTCCTCATCTAATGCCAGGAGCTCAGCTCCTCGGGGGTTAGGGAATCAGGTTTCACTCTGATGTTAGGGGTTGCCCATGTTTGTGAAAGAAGTCTGGGGAGAAAATGAAAAAAAAAAAAAAAACGCCACTAATTGGGTCTTGGGCTATAAGTTATTCGTAGCTGGGGGTCTAGAAGCAAGAGGACACACACGCAGGCTTGGAAGTAAACGAAGTCACCTGCTGGCTCAGTGACTAGATCCATGGCACACGTCCTCATATTATCACAGGCATGCACCCTGAGCTACCTTCATAATGGATGTGCTGAAGACTCTAAGGGAGCTGGGTGACAGGAACTTGAAAACCAACATAAAAGGAAAAGCGAACATGGGTGGTTGGGGAATAACATCTCACTCAGAATAGATTTTTAAAAAATATAATGCTAATAGCCAATAAAAGAGCAATCAAAACAAATTCACTCCAAATGAAATCAGTATGCTACAGGACTCCACAGGATCTTCTATATATCAATAATCTATATTGTTATAGGATTTTAACAAAGATTTTTAAATCAATATGATCAAGGGAGATTACCACAGGCGTTGTATCCATAACAAAATCATGAGATTATAAAACAAAAGCAGGCAGGCCCTGGCCAGATGGCTCAGTTTGTTGGAACTTCATCCTGTACACCAAAAGACTGCGGGTTCGATCCCCAGTAAGGGCACATACTTATGTTGCAGTTTCAATCTCTGGTTGGGGCGTGTATGGGAGGCAACCAATCTATGTTTCTTTTTTCTTTAATATTTATTATATTTTTTGCATTACCATTTAGTCCCCTTATACCCCTTCCCCCCCAGCAATCACCACACCGTTGTCCATGAGTCCTTTTTCCTTTCTGTTCATCCCTCTATCACCTCACCTCCTACCCCCAGATGTCACCCACTCTCCGTCTATGAGTCTGTCCCCATTTTCCTTGTTAGTTCAGTTTTTGCACTAGGTTCCACACATGAGCAAAATCATATAGTATTTGCCTTTCTCTGACTAGCTTATTTCACTTAGCATAATGTTCTCTAGGTCAATCTATACTGCCGCAGAGGGTAAAATTTTCTTCTTTTTTATAGCCAAGTAGTATTCCATTGTGTAAAAGTCCCATACTTGTTTTATCCACTCCATCTACTGATGGACACTTGGGCTGTTATCTGTGTTTCTCTCCTATATTGATATTTCTCTCTCTCTCTCTCAAATTAATGACTATATCCTCAGGTGAGGGTTAAAAAATAGGCATAAATTAAATAAGAACAGATAGATATGAAAAGAGACCATTGAAAACCCTAGAAATGAAAACTATAGTTCCTGGGATTAAAAAGAAATATACAAGATAAATTTCAGAGTCTAAATAGAGGGAACTGGTAATTGAAGAATAGAACTCATAAATTCTTTCAAAATAGAGCACAGACAGGCAACAAGATTAAGAAGATTAATTTAAAGTAACAAAGGACAGATTGCAAGGCCCCAATAATCACTCAGAAGGAAGTTTCAAAGAAGAAAGTTAAGGTAATTGCAAAAAAAGAAAAGCATTACTCAGAGGAATTTTACAGAAAAGATGTGTATCTTCAAATCAAAAATGATCTCCAAAGACCAAGCAGGATAAACAAATCTATACTTGGAAACATTACAGATAAACAGAAGAATACTTAGGATAAAGAGAAACTCTTTGGTCCTATAGCAACCCACCAGCCATTCAGTCAGCAAACACTACCTTGACACTTCCACCAAACCAAGAGAAGAAACAGAGACACAAATAAAGCGATCTCAGCCCTCTGAACACCCACAGTGCAGTGAAGGAACCGCCATGTTACTAAGTCATCACAGCTGCATGGTGTGCACTGCAGGGGACCTGTGGACATGCCATTACAGGTGGGCAGAAACTGCCGAACTGTAGAGACAGTGGAAAAGACTGTCCTAGTGAATACTAGCATTGAGCTTTATTTCAGCATGAATACATGTTGCAGGAAATAAGAATAATAAAAGTAAAAATGTGTCAAGGACTAATGCTATTAGCTAACATTGGCTGACGCCTTACTGACTGCCTTTTAGACATGACTTCTAATCTTCATAATAACTTGAGTTTATGAAGCCCATTTTACAGGTGAAGAAAGTAAGTTTATAATAAGTAAGAAACTCCCAAAGTCATAAGGTTCATAAGTAGAAAGTAGAGGTTGTTTCTTTAAAAATAACAAAATATAGACTTTAATTACTTTGAGTTTATTATTTTCTTTGATGAGAACCTTGAGGAGACAATGATTCTATTGAGACAGCACTAAAGTGCTAAACTGGTTACTTTCCCTTTTTTGTTTTCTGTGCTCTGTTGTCCCTGTGAGTATAATAAATAAAGACCACTGGGACTTCCAGTCAAGATGGAAGCATAGGTAGATATGCTTTGCTTCCTCACACAGCCTAAAGAAGGACAACAACAAATTTAAAAGCAAAAAACAACCAGAACTGCCAGAAAATCAAACTGTATGGAAGTCTGACAACCAAGGAGTTAAAGAGGAAATATTCATCCAGATTAGTAGGAGGGGCAGAGATGGGCAGCCTGGGTGCAGAGGACATGTGGCAAGGTGACGGCTGGAGGACTGGGTGGATGAGGTGGTGGCTGGCAGACCAGGTAGTCCCACATTTGCATGTGGATGAACCAGAAGGAACAACTGTTGAGCGAGACAGACCACACGAACCAGGGTTCCAGCACAGGGAACTAAAGCCTCAAAATTTCTGGTTGTAAAAATCTGCAGGGGTTGTGGTGGTGGGAGAAACTCCCAGCCTCACAGGAGAGTTCATTGCAGAGACCCACAGGGTCCTAGAATGTACACAAGCCCACCTACCCAGCAATCAGCACGAGAAGGGCACAATTTGTTTGTGAGTAGTAGGGGAAGTGATTGAAAGTGGGGTGAGAGCTGAGCAAGTGGCACTGTTCCCTCTCTGACCCTCCCCCACATAAAGCACCACAGTGCAGTGAAGTGGGTTGCTCTGCCCCAGTGAATACCTAAGGCTCTGTCCCTTACTGTGTAACAGGCACGCTGAGACAAAGAAATATGGCCCAAATGAAAGAACAGATCAAAATGCCAGAAAAAGAACTAAGTGACAAGGAGATAGCCAACCTATCAGATGCAGAGTTCAAAACTGGTAATCAGGATGTTCACAGAAATGACTGAATATGGAAGCAAAATAGAGGAAGAAATGAAAGCTATGAAAAGTGAAATAAAGGAAAATATACAGGGAACCAACAATGAAGGGAAGGAAAATGGGACTCAAATCAATGATTTGGAGCAGAAGGAAGAAATACAGTGATTCCTCACCTATCGTGGGAGTTATGTTCCAGAGACCCCCACGATAGATTAAAAATCCTTGAAGTAGCAGCATTATATTTATTTTATTATTTATATATATTTTACGGCTTTATAAACCCTTCCCAAACTCCTACAAACCTTTCCCACTCTCTTATTAACCTTTCCTACACTCTTATAAACACTTCATATGCTCTTAAACACTTTTTGCACTCTTAAACCTATGTGATTTTAACAAAATCCTGCATAATTTTACTGCAAAGTCCCGTGATATAGCAAAAACTCTGCAATACAGAGTTAGATATATATATTTTTAAAAACCCACAATACAGTGAAGCTGCAATAAATGAACCACGATATAGCAAGGGACGACTGTAAACATTCAATCAGAGCAGAATGAAAAAAAAATTCAAAAAAATGAGAAGAGGCTTAGGAACCTCCAGGACAACTTTAAATATTCCAACATCTGAATCATAGGGGTGCCAGAAGAAAAGCAAGAAATGAAAACTTAGTTGAAAACATAATGAAGGAGAACTTCCCCAATCTGGCAAAGGAAATAGACATGCAAGTCCAGGAAGCTCAGAGAGTCCCAAAGAAATTGGATCCCAGAGGGACACACCAAGACACATCATAATTACATTACTCAAGATTAAAGGTAAGGAGAGAATCTTAAAAGCAGCAAGAGAAAAGGACAGTTACCTACAAAGGAGTTCCCATAAGGCTATCAGCTGATTTCTCAAAAGAAACCTTATAGGCAAGAAGGGGCTGGAAAGAAGTATTCAAAGTCATGAAAGGCAAGGACCTACATCTAAGATTACTCTATCCAGCAAAGCTAGAATGGAAGGGAAGTTAAAGTGCTTCCCAGATAAGGCCAAGTTAAAGGAGCTCATCATCACCAAGCCCTTATCACATGAAATGTTAAAGGGACTTACTAAGAAAAAGATGATCATTTTGGGAACAAAAGAAAATAAAACCTCTTCTTTTATTGAAAAAAAAAAAGATGATCAAATATATAACAGTGAAATGACAAGAAACTCAAAACTATCAACAACTGAACCTAGAAAACAAAAACAAAAACAAACTAAGCAAACAACTAGAACAGGAACAGAGTCGAAGAATAGGAGATCTCATGGACGGTTATCAGTGGGGAGGGGAAGGGAGAGAATGGGGGAAAAGGTACAGGGAATAAGAAGCATGGTTAATGGGTACAGAACAGAGAGGGGGAGGTTGGGAGCGGTGTAGGAAGTGGAAAAGCCAGGGAACTTATGTGTACAACCCATGGATATGCACTAAGGAGGGGAGAGAGAATGCAACAACTGTAATAGCGTAATCAATAAAGTATACTTAAAATAATAAAATAAAATAATAAAAATTAAAGAAATAAAGACCACTGTGGGAAGGCTGGCTGGACAGGCACATTTAAGTTTTAAAAAGTCATGGTTTGCTTCTTGCTATGAATATCAATATGGCTTTGTTTGTTGAAAAGGAGCAAAAGTCGATCCGAAATATTTAACTGTTTTAAGCATAAAGATTTTGTTTAAACTCACAATAATATAACTTTTAACAAAAACAGAACAGGCTTATGACCCAAAGCCTATAATGAAAGTTTGTTGAAAGAAATTCATTTGTTCATGAAGATGACACAAATGCACAAATGTCTGACACAGGAGATCACATTTGTTCATATAAGCTATAAAAGAATTTAGCAGCTTTGTGTTGTTAATTAACCCACCTCTCTGTGAGCACACCTACATTGCTTAATCAATCCACCACCACCTATCAGACGGGCTTGATGGTTACAGAATTTTGGCGATTGCACTGACAGCTGTAGAAAAAAATTGACTGATGCACTTTGAAGCCAGATTTTTTTCCCACAGTGCTGAGCCACTACATCACACTGACTAGGAACTATCTGCCTGACACCACGCCACATGCAGTCCCTTCTGTATAAGAAGTCATACCCTCAAATTTTAGTTTTTTGGCTTTTAGAGACTTAATATGGCTAACCAACATCTGAAGTAATTGTTTTACAATTAAAATATTTCCTTTTTTTGAACTTAACTCTTTTCAGATACCTTGGCTCTATTCAATTCATTACAGCCACCTTCAGAAGGAAAATCCCTCTTTTCTGCTATTTTCCTGAGCTCTCTCTTTCTTTAAACCCTTTCGGGACTCAAGTACCTGTTGTTTTCTCCCCTTCTATGAGAATCTGAACTCAATAAATGACCTCTGCCTCAAAAAAAAGATTTTAATAATTTATAAACTAGTCTAAATAAAAATAAATGTCTTATGTCTTCCAGAGTCTCTGCCTGTTACATTTCAATCCACACCTCTTAACTGTGACTTAAAAGGCTTAGTTCTTACTCCAAGACATTCAAGTTTTGGCAAACACAGGGGTGTACATATTCTTTCGAATTAGTGTTTTGGGTTTCTTACAATATATTCCCAGAAGTGGAATCACTGGGTCATAAGGCAGCTCCATTTTTAATTTGTTGAGGTAGCTCCATACTCTTTCCACAGTAGCTGCACTAGTCTGCATTCCTACCAACAGTGCACGAGAGTTCCCTTTTCTCCACGTCTTCGCCAACACTTGTTTGTTGATTTATTGATGCCAGCCAGTGTGAGATGATACCTCATTGTAGTTTTAATTTGCTTTACTCTGATGATTAGTGATTTTTTCATATGTCTCTTGGCCATCTGTATGTCCTCTTTGGAAAAATGTCTATACAGGTCCTTTGTTCACCTGAAACCTGTATGATTTTATTAATTAATGTCACCCAATTTAGTCAACTAAAAAAAAACCTATTTGAAAAAATGATGGAAAACTTTCCTAAACTGGTGAAGGAAATAGATATACAAGTCCAGGAAGTGCAGAGAGTCTCAAACAAGATGAACCAAAAGAAGACCATACCAAGACACATCATAATTAAAATGCCAAAGATTAAAGTCAAAGAGAATCATAAAAGCAGCAAGAGAAAAGCAGTTAGTTATCTACAAGAGAGCTCCTATAAGACTGTTAGCTGATTTCTCAAAAGACATTTTGCAGGCCAGGAGGATTGGCATGAAATATTCAAAGTGATGGAAGGCAGGAATCTGTGACCAAGATTACCCAGCAAACCAATCAAAAGACAAATAGCCTCCCAGACAAGAAAAAGCTAAAGGAGTTCATCATCACCAAACCAGTATTACAAGAAATGTTAAAGGGTCTTCTTTAAGAAGAAAAAGAAAAAAGATAAACAATATGAACAATAAAATGGCAATAAATACACATCTACCAACAATTACCTTAAATGAAAATGGATTAAATGCTCCAATCAAAAGACATATGGTAGATGGATGAATAAAAAAACAAGACCCTTGCATATGCTGTCTATAAGAGACTCACTTCAGATCAGACAACACATACAGACTGAAAGGAAAGGGATGGGAAAAGATAGCTATGAAAATAGAAACAGAACAAAACAAATATCTGGGGTAGCAACACTTACACCAGACAAAGTAGACTTTAAAACAAAGGCTACAACAAGAAACAAGAAAGGACCCAGCAATTCCACTTCCAGGCATTTACCTGAAGAAACCCAAACGCTAAATTGAAAAGACATATGCATCCACATGTTCACTGCAGCATGATTTATGATAGCCAAGACATGGACGCAACCTGTGTCTGTCAACAAATGAACGGGTGAAGAAGTGGTGCATATATATGTTGAAATATGACTCAGCCATAGAAAAGAATACAATCTTGCCATCTGCAACAACATAGATGGACCTACAGGGTGTTACGCTTTGTGAAATAAGTCAGAGAAAGACAAATGCCATATAATTTCACTTAAACATGAAATCTGAAAAACAAAATAAGTAAACAAGCAGACCAGAAACAGACTCACAGATACAGAGAACATTTTGAGGGTCACCAAATGGGTGGGGGGTTGAGGGGATGGGTGAAAAAGGCGAAGGGATTAAGAAGCATAAATTGGTAGTTATGGAGTAGTGATGGGGATGTGAAACACAGCATAGAGAATACAGTCAATAATATTGTAATAACTATGTGTGGTGTCTGTCAGATGGGTACTAGATTTATTGGAGTGACCACTTCATAAATTATGGAACTGTCTAATCACTGGGCCGTACACCTGAACTATAATGTTGTATGTCAACTATAATTGAAAAATTAAAGATTCTATATTTTTGAAAGAGCAGAAGGTACATGGGGAACATGCTACAGGGCCTGACTTTATCCTGGGAACCTGTGGTTTCCAAACTATTTCGACTGCACACCCCCTCGGGAACAAATGTTTATTCATGTGTCCACCCCCAATATATATACATTCATTTATGTTTAAGTTAAATAATGCCAAGATCTACTACTTTAACATGCTACGCTCATTAGGAAACAAATACAAAAAGAGAAATGTGTAAAAAATAAAGATGAAATAAGTAATATTCCCCCCAATGGAATCATTTTCCCTTAATATTTATTAAATAAATGAATATGCACCAATCTTATCAATAACTAATGTATCTTCCATAATCAACAAGTGAATATAATGTGTTTCTGTTGACAATTCAGTTCTAACTTGCATTTTTCTTGGTCTCTTGGTGCTAACACACCGTGAGAGTATTTACAAAGTCCAACATAACATGCTCATGCTTACTTCTTTGATCCTAAGCTTCACTGTCAGTAAATCTGAAAGACATTTATGACAGTGGATTTAAATATATCCACATACTATATACCATACCTTATACATATAAAAAGTATATATGCATAAATAGGTTTGTCTGTATATTTATAACTACATGTTTATCTGTTTCATCTCTCAAATAGCTCATAAGCTTTTTAGAACAGAGGCTGATCCTCTCTTTTCCACTCAAAAAACCCCCACTGTCATAGTGTTTAGTACAGTGATAAAATAGCTGTTCTGTAAAATACAAGGATGATTATCTTACATTCACTATTCAAAAATTACACCTTTAAAAAACCTAACTCTTCGTAAAACTAAATTGAAATTAGTATTTTATTTTTTAAAAAATTTAATCCTTATGTAAGTTGATGCTTTTACAATTTCTGGATTAAGAAGCACAGCATGATCAAAACCCAAGAAAATTTTCTCAATTTCATAAGTAAGCCTCAAACCTGACCTAAAATAAATAGTAAAAACTAGAAAGGCTATACACCATTACCTAGTGGGATTTATGCTAGGAATGCAATTTTCACATATGGAAAGCAATCAATGTAAAACATAATATTAATAGAATAAAGGGGGGGACACATACTCATCTGAATAGATACAGAAAAGCATTTGAAAAAAGTCAACACCCCTTCCTGATAAAAAACATTCAACAAACTAGGAATAGAAGAAAACTTTTCAACCTAATAAAGAGCATCTATGAAAAATCCACACCTAACATCATACTTAATGGCAAAAAAATGAAAGTTTTCTTCTTTATGTCAGGAACAATACAAGGATGTCTGCTCTTATCGCTTCTATTTAACACTGTGCAGGATATTTCAGCAAGGGCAAATAAGGGAGAAAAAGAAATAAGAGGCATCCAGTTTGGAAAGGAAGAAATAAAACCATTTTATTTGTAGATGATATGATCTTGTATGTAGGAAATCCTAAGGAATCTATCAAAACAAACAATTACAGCTGATAAATGAGGTCATCAAAGTATTAAGACACAAGGGGATTATACAAAAACCAATTGATCAGTTGTAATTCTAGACATTAGCACTAAACAACCTGAAAATGAAATCAGGAAAATAATTCCATCAAAGAGAATGAACTACATAGGAATAAATTTAACAGAAGAAATATAAGACTTGTACACTTAAAACCACAAAACATTTATGAAGAAAATGAAAGAAGACCTACATAAAAGGAAAGCCATCTTGTGTTCATAGATCGGAGGAATTGATGTTGCTAAGATGGCAGTACTCCCAGAATTGATCTATAGACTCAATGCGATCTCAATCAAAATTCTAGCTGTCTTTTTGGAGATATTGACAAGCTGATGCTAAACTTGATGTGGAAATGCAAAGGACCCAGAATAGCCAAAATAATGAAAAAGAACAAAGCTGGAGGACTCACACTCCCTTATTTCAAAACTTACTGTAAAGCTACAGTATCAAAACAATGTGGCACTGGCATAATGATAGAAAAATATATAAATGGAACAGAATTGAGAGTACAGAAATAAACAAATACATTGATGGTCAACTGATTTTCATAAAGGAGCCAATCTAATTCAATGGGGAAAGAATAGTCTTTTCAACAAATAGTTATGGGACAACAGGATATTCACATGCAAAAGAATAAGGTGGGACCTCCACCACACACCATATACAAAAATGAACTCAAAATAAATCCAAGATCTAAATGGAGAAACTTAAGTGATAAAATTCTTAGAAGAAAACATAGGTATAAATCTTTGTGACCTTAGATTAGGCAATGATTTCTTACATATGATATGTAAAGCACAAGCAATCAAAGGGAAAATGGATAAATTGGAGTTCATCAAAATTTAATCAAGAAAATATGGGGAGAAGGGTTTTCAGGAACCCCTATAGAGGACACATGGACAGAACCAAGGGGGAGGAGGGAGGCTGGGGAGGGAGGTGGGGCTGGAGGGGGAGGGAGGAGGGGAGGGGAGAGGATGCAGATAACTGTAATTGAACAACAATAAAGTAATAAAAAAATTTAATCAAGAAAATAAAAAGACAACCTATAGAATAGGAGAAGATATTTGCAAATCACCCATCTGATAGGGTTCCTGTATCCAGAACATGTAAAGAACTATGAAAAGCCAACAATAAAAGACAATAACCTAGTAAAAATGGACAAAGGGTTTAAACATACATTTCTCCAAAGATATAATTGGCCAACAGGACATGAAAAGATGCTCAATATGAGATACTATTTCACATCCACTAAGCAGGATGACTATAATAAAAAAGACGGACAAAAACAAGTGTTGGCAAATATATGGAGAAACAGGAACTGTCTTACACTGCTGGTGGGAATGTAAAACGGTGCAGCGCCTAAGGAAAACAGTTTAGCGGTTCCTCAAAAAGCTAAAACATTGAATTACCGTATGATCCAGGAACTCCATTCCTAAGTATACACCCAAACGAATTGCAAGCAAGGACTCAAACTGATACTTGTACACTAATGTTCACTGCAGTATTCATGACAGCCAAAAGGTAGAAACAACCTAAGAATCCATCAGCAAAAGAATAAACAAAATGTGGTATGTACATATAATGGAATATTATTCAGCTATAAAAAAGGAATAAAATTCTGCTACATCTTACAATGTAAATGAACTTTGAGAATATTATATTAAGTGAAATAAGCCAGACATTTAAGTTAAACTACTGTATGATTACACTTATATGAGGTATACCCAGAATAGGCAAATTTCTATACGGACACACTAGATTAGAGTTAGCAGGGGAGTTATGCTTAATGTTTACGAGTTTCTCTTTGGAGTGATAAAAAAAAGTTTTGGAAACAGTGGAGATGGTTATGCAGCATTGTGAATATAATTAATGTCCCTGAATTGCACATGGTAAAATTGTAAATTTTATGTTATACATATTTTTTAAGTTTTAAAAATTAACAATATACCAAAGCCATAGAATTGTGCACTTTAGAAGAGTGAATTATATGGTGCTGTACTTGACATAATCTCAATAAAAACTGGTTTTTTTAAAGTTAAGGGAAAAAAAGAGAAATGAAGTCTCTCAAGCTATAAAAAGACATGGAAGAATCTTAAATGCATATTACTAAGTGGAAGAAACCAGTCTGAAAAAACTACCTACCATATGATGCCGACTATACGACATTCTGGAAAAGGCAAAAACTATGGAGACAGTAAAAAGATCAGTGGTTGTCAAGGGCTGGGGGGTGGGGGGATGAACAGGTGGAGCCCGGGCCACTTTCCAGGCTGTGAAAATATTCTGTATGATAATGGAAGGGTAAATACATAATATTATACATTTTCAAACCCACAGAAATGTAGAACAGAGTGAACCTTGATGTAAACTAAGGACTTTAGTTAATAATTGTATCAATATTGGTTCATCAGTTCTAACAAATGTACCACACTGATGCAAGATGTTTAATAGGAGAAACCACGTGAGGGTAGGGAAGGCTATATAAGAATCTGCACTCTGCATAATTTTTCTGTAAATCTATAACTGCTCTTAAAAAGTAGTCTATTTTAAAAATGTATACTTAACACAGACATTGCACTGAATTTTATCCTTTCTCATGATTCATGAGGCTCTTCACTTTAAACACAAATGATAATTTTACCTCGGATGGGAAGTGCTGATTCTTTTACAGTGTAGAAAATCAGGCACTACTGAATCAGTATTCGAACACCCTTCCCCTGCTTCACCTCCTCCTCCAGCCCTGACAGAACTACTTTATGACCTAATTTTTCGTATTCATAAAACTACCCGAATCAAGCCAGTCTCTGAAGAGTCCAGTCTTTGGAAACTTCCTTACATTTATGCCTACATTCCAATCGAATTATAATTATGAATTACAGTGACATTTTTATACCAATTTGCCATCCTTCCTGTTTTATTCATTTGGCTTATTTCCTGTGAGGTACCATTTTATGATGAACCTAAGTGCTGATTTTACATATCCTTTTGGAAAAAAATATTGTTCTCTAGGGCTCTCGAGAGTCAACACAAAGGATTAAACTGGAAACCACAGCTATCCCAGAGGAAAGGTAGCTAATACATTTAAGAACAACTTTTCCCCCATCTTCTGGTTTAAAGTGATTCCCTCCCAAATTCCTAACATTTATTGGCACACTGTATAAACCTCTTTAACTGTTACCTTGGTCTTTTCCAGCTTCATCTATGTGTTGAAAATCTTTTAGCATATAAAGGTTATCGAACCCCTCTATGCAAAACTTAATAACTTCCTTTGATCCATTCTTCATGAGATAATCCAACAGCATAAGGGATTTATACACGTGGCGCCAGTTCTTCCCGTGGTCATTTAGTCTCTGCCATAGCATATTCATAATCTCTGAGAGAGACATTGTGTTGAAGGTCAGGTCACTGATAGCTAACATCAGAGAACTAGAAGGACCCCAAGGATCATTAGAAGTTGCTTCTCTGACTTTTATTTCAGCGTCTGAGTAATTTTTCACGAAGTTTTTCACTTGCCTCTTGAATGCCATAGGTAAGACAAGTTTGAAGTTGGGATAGAGGATGTGAGCAATGGAATAGGAGTTGGTTTATAAAACCCATGAAAGATAGTTGATCCCCGCTTCTGTTGCTCCCAAATACAAATGATTAATCACCATCTTGACAAGGCATCAATTTCCTGCAAGGGAAAACACACACAAAAAATTGTAAGTTTATCATTTTTTAATGTCTATAGAACACCAAGTCAGTCTGAAAAATTTAGCTTCAGTTTCTAAACCAGCCCCTCACTTACATCAGCCAGAATTGAGGGTACCATAGATAAGTTCCCAGGATCATTATGGGAAAATCTCATAAGGGATTGGCCTTCTTCATTTAGAGAAATATGTGTTCTAGTCTTAAAGGTTCCTATAGAAAATATCATTCATCCTCTTTGGCCAGAAATAAAATCATTATAAAGCATTTCATGGGCAATGGACAACTTAGCATAAGAAAATGGAACTTAAGCTCTGACATCTCGTGCTTAGCATTTGTTGTCATGTATAAAAATATTAAGTTCTAAAAGTAATTAAGATGGTGAAAATTGAGTCTTGGAGTCACCAAGTAACCCTATGGTCATATCTTTTTAGAACTACAGGTCATGAGAATCAAATCTAAAAATGGTCTGCTTTCTTGTTAATCAAAAAGGGGAGGGTCACCAACTATTAGGACAAGTCGTTGTCCCTCAGTTGACTCCACATCTGACTCATGGTACCCTAGACCAATATTTTAGTACTGGTAAGACTAGTAAGTTCAAGGAAGAGGTCAAGTTACTTTTTTTTTTAAATTTATTTTATTTATTTTAGAGAGAGGGGAAGGCAGGGAGACAGAGAGGGAGAGAAACAGCGATGTATGGTTGCCTCTCACATGGCCCTCACTGGGGACCTGGCCTGCAACCCAGGCAGGTGCCCTGACTGGGAATCAAAGTGGGACCCTTTGGTTCTCAGCCCATGCTCAATCCACTGAGCTATACCAGCTGGGGCTCAAATTACTTTCTTTACTCAACTTTAAAGAAGAAAGTCTGAGTTTAGAATTAAACAGTGTCAATAGTATGATTCAAACAGTGTCAGAAATTTCCTAAAATCTGGAGTGATCAGAAGTCTCTCTCAGATCTCAAAACAAGTACACAAAGAAAGGCCCATGTAGACTGATGCAAAAATACCTGAAAACTTAAAAGGGGTATGCATGCATCTCCAAAACTTTAAATGATGCTTGCGAATGATCAATTCACAAGTTTATATAAAACTATTCCCTTTCTTCTTTTTCATTATTTCTCAGCAGGGCGAGTCCATTAGTTTGCAATTTCCCTAGTGATTCAGCACTGATGACCATCAAAATAGTGTACAACAAACTGATTTCAAGCCTTGTAAGCAGCATCTAGACCCAACAAGGGCTCCACAATCTATAATCAGTTTTTGCTAGAGAAACTGTACACATATAAAATAAAATGGTTAAAATTCATAACAAATGAATTCATTTTTAGTTTGTTTTGCTTCACTTCTTTGACCTTTTCACCTACCAGCTCAGGCTTGATTAATTTCTCTGTGTGTATTAAAGGAAGACATAAATTTTCAAAAGCATCTGAAATGAACTATCATGTCTTTCTTAAAAAATAAGAGAAGATAATTAACTTTTTTTTTTTTGTAAAATTACAACGCATTCTCAAATAAGCAAGACAGAAAATCTATCAGTTTAATTAAGATTTCTCAGAGACTGTTATCAACCCTGGGAAGAAAAAAAGAAGTTGCACGTTTTCAAATTTTTCTGATTTACTCTTGTTTGCACTTTAAATACAGGCATTCTCATCTGACTCACTATTGCAGCAAAAACCCGATTTGTAGTGTGTTTCAATATGCTATTAAAAGTTTCAGTCACGAGGGTTTTCCTTTTCTCTTGTCCTTCTTCTCTATAAGCTCACTCAGTGCAGAGCAACACTGTGAGATTGGCTTAGAGCAACGAATATTGATCTGTTTTCTCACAAGTCTATTACAGAAACAGTCTATGAGAATCACAACCTGCTGTAATTGAACAAGTCATTAAAACCCATTTTTTTCTTTATTGGATAGCTACCTATCTACATTTTAGTGGGACAAAACCCTAATGTTTAGGTTTTTCTGTTTTCTCCAACCTGCATTTTTAAATTTATTTACTCTGCCCCAGAAAACTAAATAATAGCCTTCAAGTCAGTAGTTTCAGATGGATGTTACTGACACCATACCAAAATTAAACACATTTCCAACCATCAGAAAACCAAAAAGAAAAACTCTAGTTAAGTAAATTAGTATCATTTACTAATATATGGTACTTTGTGATATGAATATAGACTATATAAGACACAATTCCACTACTGAGATGTTTTCATACTAACAAGTTCAATTAATTGTAGTAAATTATATGTTGGTTTAATATGTGTTTTACACACCTGACTACATGCAAATGTTCAGTTTACTCATGCTATCAAAAACTTGAGGTTATTATCACGATGATGAGACAAAATTAGTGCCCAAAAGGGTAAGTTTTCACACATTTGGGTAGTCTCCCTACAATATGTAGAAGTGGAAGGAAGATATTCCACATCACAAATCTATGTCACCTCCTCTGAGAGGCCTTCACTGATCTTGCTAACTACTTATGTCTTCCCATCAAACTCTTTTTAGCAACTGCTGTATTTCCTTCATGGACTTATCATGACCTGTACATATGTATTTGTCATTTGCTCTTCGGCTTTCTCCACCACCAAACTAATTCTTGAGAGCAGGGACCTTGACCGTCTTATTTACTAGTGTAATCCTATTGACTAACATGTACCTAGCACATAGTAGGTACTCAAGAAACAGGTGTTGGGTGAATGGCCAAATGGTTTAATGATTCTGCCTGGGGATAAACCTGCATGGATGCTACATCTTTGGATTATAAACATGACATTTTAAAAATATAGTCCATGCCTTGACTGGTGTGGCTCAGTGGGTCGGGTATCATCCCACAAACTGAAGTGTTGCTGGTTCCTGGTCACGGCACATGCCTCTATTGTAGGCCAGGTCCCCCTGGGGTGGGAGCATACAAAAGGCAACTAATTGATGTTTCCCTGACACATCGATATTTTCCCCCCTCTCTTTCTCCATCCTTTGCCCTCTCTTTAAAAATAAATAAATAGCCCTGGCTGGTATGGCTCAGTGGATTGAGCGCAGGCCTGCGAACAAAAAATAAATAAATAAAATCTTATGTATGTATATGTGTGTGTGTGTGTGTATTCCAGCTCTTATAATTGTCAAGTAAAATTCTAGAGTACTCAGCAAATATTTGCAAATCAATCAATCAATATTTCTTGAAATACCTACCATTTATACAGTTTTGTGAGAGATACAAGAAATATAAAACAAAATCCCTATACTCAAAACACATCATTAAGGAGCTTTTCCCCTTAAATAGTTTCAAAATAAACAAATGATGAGGCAGTAGAAGAGGTCTCTGTTTTCTTTTTAGATTTATCCAGCTTCCACAATGCTTTGCCAAAGGCTGTTTGCTCCCACAGCTTTCCCTGAATCATAACGGGAGATCATTTAGGTTATCGACTGACATTAAACTATTGGTGCACAATTCCTTATCCAAATCCTTTGAGGCCAGGTGAGTTGTGGAATTCAAACTAATTTATTTTTTATTTTCCTTTTGAAGGATAATGCCATGTCTGTAACGTATATTACATGACATCCACAGTGAGGTATGGGGCCACTCTGAACAATCAAACACACTGACATGACTGCAGCAAAACCCTGTAACGGTAGGAATACATGAAGACAAATGGCTCATTTCAGTCTAGGTCTCTCCACCACGTAAGTTAGGGGAGAAAACTGGTTTTTAAAACTTTTTGTGTGTTAGAATTGAGAATAAGGGATTAAAGAAGCTGAAATGACTTTTACCAGAGACCTAAGACAATGACAACAACAGCATCTAAGAAGCTGAGTGCCAAGAAGCATCTCTAGAAAGAGAATTTAGGGCAGTGCAATAACGAGGAGAAAATAGCTCTTGTGTTTGGACGCATTCTGCCTGCAGACACGCGTTCAGCCCAGGAGGAAAGAAGGTCTGACCAACATCGTCATGGGAGGACAATTACAGAGAAGACCATGACATCGGGAGATGCAACTGTTCTGGTGGAGAGAGCAGTGCAAGAGGCAGAGACACCAACTTGTTTGAGCCCCTCCTGGGTGTTCATTAACGAACTCAATTAGGAGTTTCCCAGAGTTTCCCACTGACAGGCCCCCCTTCTAGGAAATGGACAAACAGGTGCACAAGACACAGTCACCACTCTCGTTAGTAATTGGCTGCTCTTTACTGAGGGCTCACAATGTGCCCACATTCGCATACCGTCTCATTACTTTAATTAGGACTCCAAAGGCATGGATCTGAGGTCCTGTTCTCCCATTTCCTAATTAAGGGTTACAACTTCTTTGGGCCTGTGCCCCATCTGCAGGAAAAGGACTAAATCACATAGGGAAGACGGTTGAGAGGAAGCAATGAGGTGCGTGGGAAAGAATTCTGAACAGGAACGGCGGAGGCTGAGCGGGAATCGACTTCCAACAACAGCCCTCTGATAGCTCACGATTTACTTGCAGGGGGAGGAAAAGGTTCTAGAAAGCGGGAGCGACATGTTGGCATCACACAGCAGGGACTTTCCCTTATGAAGACCGTGAGGGCCTCAACCCCCTGTCGTTGATACAGGCACCGGGACAGGCGGCCGGAAGTGGCACGGGACAGGCGGCGGAGCAGCAGACCCCTTCCGGCCGACCTCCATTACCAGACCCTCCTCCTAAAGAGAGTCTACCTGAGGAGAAAGTCAAGCTCCCGCGTCGGGGCCTTCCCCCACGCCAATTCAAGTCCCTTGCTCCCCAGGCCTATCCAACTCCTCCAGGCCCAAATGCCCTGGCGCCCCCCCACTTCCGCTTCCTCACTTCCGGCCTCTCACTTCCGGCTTCTCCTAGGTCTGGCGCGTGCGTTGCGCAGCGCCTCCAACAGCAGGGGTGCAAGGGTGAAAAGACGCTAGCTGGAGGGTAGTGAGTGGAATGAAGGTAAATGTCTTCGTTTAACCATCTGTCCTGCTCTGGTGCTGCCTTAATTCTCCTTTCAAAGAATAAGTTTTACAACCTGTGTTGGTGTCATTTTAACTGAATAGAAATGCCATCCGCCGCTGATTTCCACCTCAAAGGACAAAGAACGGAGAAGTCGTCCCTAGAGATGAAAAGAGTGGTGTGTGTCGTGGGCAGTGACAGCCTCAGGTACCACTGACCCGTATAGTCGTTGAAATATTCAACCGATCTTCAGGGGACATCCACCATGGGCCGGGCACCCCACCAAGCGGCGAGGACCCCGACACACAACGAGTCCGGTGCCCAGTGCGGCCTGGCGTAATAATTGAGGAGCAGGCATCTCATCCGGCCAAGGAGGACCGAAGGGTAGGTTTCCCAGAAGAGTTTACATCAGATTTGAATCTTGAAGAATGACAGGGCGTTCGCTGAATCAGCAGAGAAGGCCATTAGAGGCTAAGGACTCATCATGGGTAAAGTCTTGACAGCTGAGAGGGCTCATTATCTCGGGAAAACCGCCAGCACCGTGGTTCCACGGCTGTGGCCAAGGCTCTCGCAGAGCTGCGGAGGGAGATGCAGCGGCAGAGGAACGATAGGTCACGAAGGGCCGCGATCACACTGCAGGTGATTTTATCCACTGAACGTATAATCAAGCCTGTTTGTAAGCATGTTGGTGCTTGAGTGGGCTATGGCAACATTCTACTGGGGCGGAGGTAAGAGAGAGAATAGGAAAATGTTTAATAGAGGAAAGTAACATTTGTTTTTATTTCGTACTACTTCAAGTACGGTGATGATTATAATGGCCCACATTATTGATACCGACATGAAAATAGGTGAGTATAATATAAAATCATAGGAGATATGAAAGCAGTCGGTCTGCTTGAAATATCGCTTAGCAGGCTAAGTGGAGTAGCAGCCAGGGGGAAATGGAAAAGCGGGCCTGGAAAGAGATTGTTCGGGGCCCTGAATAACATGTTACGGTCTTATTCTATGAAGTGTATGTGTTGGGGGTGGGGGGGACAAACAACAAGTATTTTATATATTGAATTGTAGTTTGTGGAGACTTTTTTCCTAAGGATATCTTGTGTAAATTTCAAGGGAACTCTGAAAAGTAGGCATTAATGACCCTGTTCTACAGATGAGGCAGTGAGTTTGGAGAATATGCATTCACTCTACATTGTTGAGCCCCTGCATTATGCTGAGCTATGGGACTACAAGGAAATTGTAGTCTGTCAGTCTGAGAGGAGACAGAAATAAATCAGCAATTGTAATAAGTTGCCATGACAAAGGCAAATATAGAGTGACGTGGGTGTAAAAAGGGGATTTGTCTAAATCTACAAAGTTAGGGAAGTCTTCCTGGAGTAGGTGAACTTGGGCTGAGTTTGCAGGAACAAATGGATTACATGAATTGCTTAGAATTATTTAACCATCAAGTGATTTAGCTAGAACTTCAACACAAATCGTCTGCATTGAATGCTGTGCCCTTTCCCCTACCCTAAGGATGGTCCTTGATGTTGAAATCCATCAATATTCTCAATCAGAGGTCTACCTGTTGTATTTTGAGAAGATCAGAAATCCCATCTTTTTCTTTTTAAACCCATTCATTTCCTCCTTTTAGAATGAATCTCTGGATGAGTTTAAAAGGGAGTAGATTACGCTCCCCAAAAGTGTAATGTTACCTACCTAGAGGAATTAACTCTGTTAAAGTGACATTTTGTAAGAGGTCCTCTTTCTCTGCTTTCCTCCATTTGGGGGCACCATAATTTTGTTGCAATACTGTAGCCTTCACTAAATACAGACATCGTTCTACAATAACACCTTGGTGTATTCCTCCCCCATCCCTGGAATTCAGAGTTTTATCAAAGTAAACAGTTTCTTCTCTTGGTTGCTAGGGCATCACACTCCTTCTCATCTCTTTGACTGGTTTCTTCTCATTTCTCTGACCTCTCAACTTTGGAGGGGTTTGTTCTCTGCATTTCTTCTTTAGGTGGTTTTATCCAGTCTCGTAGCTTTAAACACCCTTGTCTTTTTCACAGCTCTCAACATCTTATTATCAGCCCTAATCTCTCCTGACTTTCCCACTGACACTTCTCATAGGCATCTCATATTTAATACGTCCAGAACCAAACTCCTGATCTTCCAAAATTGCTGTGTCTCAGTAAGTGACACATCCTTGCTTCTAGTTTCTTAGGCCATGACCTTGGAGTCATCAGCTCCTCTCTTTGTCTCTCACACCACACATCCATCAGCTCATCTTTCATACATCTGGCTGCCAAGTCTGGGTAATATGTGTCAGTAGGTAAGAAATGGTTTATCAATGCCACCTTCTAATACACAATAAAATAATATCTATGTTTCCAGACTTTATGGTCACCCTGTACATTCAGCCTTAATTACTGCCCACAACCTTCACTTCCCACCATCTTTCCTAAGCTGCCATCATCTCTTACTAGGGCGATAGCAGGAGCCTCTTCTCTGGTCTCCCTGCTTCTGCTCTTACTCCCTTACAATCTCACTTCATCACAACAACCAGAATGGTCCTTTTAAAATTTAAAATCCAAGTCAGATCATGTGATAACCACTAAGGCCCTAAGTGTTCTGGCCCCTGCTCTCTCTAACCTCCACGCTGACTCCTTTCCACCTCATGCATCAGGCTTGCTCCCACCGTAAGGCTTTGCATCTGCTGGTCACTATACCTGCAAACGCTGTTGGCCCGGAGAGCTCTTAGGCTGGCTCCCTTGCTTTGTTTTGGACTTTGCTCAAACGTCCTTTGATCTCCCAGTGAAATCACAACCCCCCACCTCAGTCACACTTCCTATGACTCTGGCCCCATTTCTCCATCCTAGTACAACCATCTGACATACATGTTGTTTCTCCCAGTGCCAGAAGGTAAGATCCAGGAGAGCAGGGATCATGTTTTGTTCACTGATACATTCCCGGCTCCTAGAAGAGCTGTTCAAATGTTATTTACTGAATGAATGAAAAGAGAGTGTCTGGATCAACGTTGTTGAATGAGAAGTACACGTATCACCATAAAACCAGATTGAACACAATTATGCACAAGAAGTTCTAATGTTAACAATGACACCCTCAGAAGGAATTGCTGAAAAATTTTGACAAGTATACTTTTAAAAGAAAATTTCTCCATTGTAGATAAGTTGAGATTTCATGTATTCCTAAATCCTCCCAATTTTGCTGATATTTTTCTGAGTGTCCCTGATGGTGCGGATTGAAATGCTGGTGTTCTCACGTGACAGCCTTTGTTCTTAGGTTTTGCCTTTGCACTTGTTCGATTAATGAAATAAACCACTGAAATGGCTTTGCCTCCCTCCCAGTATGCTCTAGGAACACATCAGCTGATCATTACTTACTACCTCAATAGCTTGTCTCTGACATTCTTCTGTTCTGTGCTCTGTCCCACACTTGTAAGGGGAGGGGTTATGTTCTGCTACCTGGGGTGCAGCACCCTGTGGAAAAGTAGCTTCCTCATTAGCGTGCAAGCTGAAAACGCCATGATACTTCCCGGAACACTCTTCAACTTTTCCTCCTTCTTCCCGCTTCCCAGCCAGGGAAGTGTAGAGGCTTAGTGTTTGACCACTTTAAAACTGCTGACTGGGATAAGGACATGGCCAGAAGATTGTAGGGTTTGAAAACTGGCTGTGGAACCCTGGGATGTAATGATGACCCAGGTCCTTGAACCATGAAGACTAAAGAATGCTGAGGCCAACCTTGAGATGTCATTGTTTTAAAATTGGCAACATGGCCCCAGGCAATGTGTCATCCCTGTACACCGACAGGTGGTGGGTTTGATCCCCAGGTGGGGTGCGAATGGGAGGCAACCAATAGATGTCTCTCTCTCTCTCCCCCTCCCTCTCCCCCCCTACTCCCTTCTCACTCTCTCCCCCTCCCCACCTTCTCTCTCTCCAAATTCAGTACACATTTAAAAAAAATTTTAAATCAGCAACATGTTTTATCTTGAACTTTCCATCTTTATAACATGGAAATAATGATGACCCCGTTCAGACACAACTTGAGTTTAAGAAAATTTGACAAGCTGGCATTATTAAAAAGAAAGTCCTTCTTTAAAGAGTCAGGGGAAGCAAATTCCTTCTCTTAACTCATTTAACAAATATTTACTGAGCGCTACCTGCTGTGGCCACAGTGCCCTATTGATTCTATACCAGAGTCTTCTTTACTATTTCAGTGAAAAAAAAGGAGCAATTATAATCAAAGAAAAGGTTTTTTATAAAAAGGGTAAATCTTGAGCCAGGTTTAGATATAAAGGGGCAAAGAGATAGAAGATGATACCATTTCACAATATAAAATAAGTTTACATTTTAGAACCCCAAATCGAGTGTAATGTGATGCCCTCCTTCTTAGCCTTCAAGGGATTAATGCTGGGAACATCCTGTGAGCCATTTTCCTCTTTATCGTGAGTCTGGTTTCCAAACTCTGAATGGTGCCATTTAGCGTGAAAGATGCAACGTTGCAATCCACTTTCAACAAGAGCAAAGAGAGAGGAAGAGGCCTTCACAAGTTGCACTTGTAATGGGAGTGAGGGACTTGGGAGGGTCTAATTTTATGTGAAATTTTATGTGAAAGATGCAACGTTGCAATCCACTTTCAGCAAGAGCAAAGAGAGAGGAAGAGGCCTTCACAGGTTGCTCTTGTAATGGGAGTGAGGGACTTGGGAGGGTAAGTTACAAATTTGAAGGTAAGAACTAAGAAAGTGGAAGGTGACAGACACTTAAAAATCCCAGAAATCCTTTCGTCCAACCAACTCGGGAGGAAGTGAATCCCAGACCCTGCTCATGTCTGTGGCAAACTTGGGTTGGAATACATCCTAGCTCAGAGCCTTTCCATTTTTTTTTTTTCTTTTTGGTTCAGGGTAATATTATGGGCTAATTGCACTAAGAAGCATTTTCCCTGGGATTTTAATATTGTGAGTGATCCAGAGTGGTATTAAATAAGTTCCCCTGAGAATTCTTAATGTTTCTCTGGTTACATGGCTATACTAAGGGAAAATGAGAGTTTTCCTTAAGACCAGCAGCAGCCTGCCAATGCACTATCTCTAGGATTAGAAATTTTCTTATGTGAACAGAATGGTTCAGAGGGGAAATTGTTAAAACTGAAACCAAGCATAAAGAAGCAAAAGTGTTTCAGTGAACCTCTTGCATTTTAGTTCAACCCTGGCAGCAAGAAAACAAAACCACATAATCTAAGGCTCACGCCCAACCCTCTGAAGCCTCCTGTCTGCTAGTTCCTGTGTGGTTTGCCTACAGACTGTAGTTCTGACTGGGGGTGGTTTGGAGGAGGGAGTAAGAAGTTAGGGAGGAGGAGGCACTGCTAATGGATCTGTGAGCGTGAACCCTCTTTTTAGTGTGATAGTTGGAAGACAGCACAAGGTGGATCCGTACTCTGAAATGGCAGTAATTTGGATGTGAATTCATCTTCTTCTTGCAAGAAAGGATTCTAATAACTGTGTCAAAGCCAAGCCATAGACTCAGTCTCTTCTCTTCTAAAAGGTATGTCATTATGCAACGTCAGTCCACATACTCCAGCAGTCTTGAATAGTTTTATAGTTTGCAGAATGCTCTCTATGAGTTAAATCTTAATCCCATGGGCTGTCCAAATACTGCTTTTAATATGTTGTCCCATCAGCTAAGGTCTCTCCGTCTTTTGCTGTAGCAATGTCTGTGGTGATAAGATTTGACTTCTAACCAGCAAATGAACTAGGAGAGGACTTGTTTCTTACCCAACTCATTACACCAAAAAGCTCTACTGATGGCTTCTGAGGATTGCAAAGGTGAAATCCCACTTCACCAGAGTCAGCATTTAGTTCAAACTGGGGGGTTGGGGTGAGGGGCCGAGCAACAGTGAATGAACGCTAGTACTCAGGTCAGGATTTCTCTCGTTGCTTGCATTTCTACTTCTTTATGTCACCTTTACAAATAACTCCAATTTGGATACCTTCACAAAAAGAAAACTGTGTGTTGAAATAGATGTTGAGAGGGTGTTGTCTCTTTGTCTCTTTATTGACAGTTGATGCTGTGTCGCTGACTGTCTTTAGTTTAGGCGTCAAGTCTGAAGACAGCTCCTCTGTGCTCTTTGCCCTACCTGTTCCCGAAAACGAGAACTGAATATACCTACCCAGGGTTTTACTAACTTTAAAATATTATATTTACATATCCAAAATTGGGCCTTGTTAATAAAGCATATACTACTTAATTTGCACGTTACTGAAAATATGCATCCCCAGGTACATTAAGAGGGAAATGTTTGGGATCTAAAAATCCGAGGGCAAAGATTGCATGTTGCTCACGTTCCGTCACCTGGGAACGGGAAACCTCGGGTTGGAGACTCTTGTTCCGTAGACTGCATCTGCAGTAGGTCATTTAGTTCTTTAGTGCCCCCCCCCTTTCTTTCTTATTTTTGGTTTTAAAAGAACATTTAGTGTATCCTCCTTTAACAACCCAGTATTTATAAAACTTCGTATTTATAAAATAATTTTAAAGTGACTCTCTTTACAAAAAGACCCATTACTCAATAAAGAACACTATGTAAATAATCATGTAAGTGCATTTAAATTTCAAGTTTAAAAAATTCTGATTTGTACTCTTTTTGAGAACTTTTGTGTGTGTGTGTGTGTATGTGAAGAGAGACAGCTCTATATTGTCGAATTAAAGTACCTTTTCAGATTGAACTTGGAGTGTCTCCCATGTAATAAACTGTAATTTTATTCTCCCTAAATTGTAATAGATTTTTATCTTTTTAAAATGACTTTACTGAAGCAGGAGGGGAGGAGGCGATTGGTTTGTTCAATATGAAGAAATATCTTTATTGCTGATACAATATCCTTTTCAATATCTTCCATATCTTAGGTCATGATGAAAATCCCTTTTATTTTTTTTTCTAATTTCAACTGTTCTACGTCTACATTATAGGGATATTGTAAGAATAAATGAGTCAACATAGATAAGAAGTGCCTTAGGAAAAAGGCACTATGAAAATGCAAAGTGATATCATTATTATTTCTTTGAATCTTAATTATTTTCCTCCCACCTCTTATACGAAAGATATCTATCTCCCTTACTGCCTGAACCCATCTCTTGTAGAACCATTGCCTTCTGGAAGAGCTGAAAATAACCCTAGTTCATGCGTATTTACTGATTCTCAGAGAATAACATCCACTCGTGTTGGTGACTTTTAGAGTTTGTGCCTAAACTTGAACAGAACTTGCCTCTTTTCATGGATCTAGAAAAGTCTACAATTGTTCAAAAATGTGTCATTAAGTATGATTTCTTCAGGATTTCTTAAACAATCGTTGTTGCTTCTGGTTTAGTCCTAGGGACAGAGTCTTCATTTTCATGCCTATGTAAAACAAACGCAAAACTTGGTCAAGGATCTTCATGACCTGTTGAATCAAGGGCAGGGTCAGTTGGTCCCCATTTTGTCCATCTCAAGTATTTTCCCAGCATACCTTGATCTAAAGAAATAACACAGCCTCATACCTCTATCTATCTATCTATCTATTTTTTTTGCCACTTTACAATCTTCAGGAAAGTGTAGTACATAAATAAATATTTACAAACATTTATTGGGCATTCACTACGTGTCAGGCCCTGTGTTAGGCACTGAGTTCTCTTCAACAACATCGACACCAGTTTTCAATAAGCTTGAGCCAATAGGAATTTAGTAAAAGTGTTTAGTTTTCTTTTTAAATATGAATTCAGAGGCAAACATTTTATAGAATTTTTAAAAAGCTATTACCAAGTACATGAAAATAAAAGTCTTACATGTTCTCTAAAGTTAAGGCATATATCTGATGAAGAAAGTGAAGAAAGTGTTCAAAAATAAAGTTGAAATATTAGTACAATGAATACCTCTATACTCGTAGATTCAACAGTTGTGAACTTTTTGCCATATTTATTCCATCTGTATATACTTCTTTCTAAACAATTTGTAAGTTACACACAAAATGACATTTCACCCTAAATAATTCAGTGCACATCTAAAAATAAGGACATTCTCCTACATAATCACGATGCCATCATTACACCTAAGAAAATGAACAGTAATTCCTTAATATCATCTCATACCTAGGCCATATCTAACTTTTGCCATTTGCCCCTCAAATGTCATCTATACCTTTAAAAAAAAAAAAACAACTTGATCTGATTTTTAAAAAGGAAAGCACATTTTTGCATTGGGTTTTACGTCTTTTTATTTGACATTGAACTTGTGTTAAAGGTTAAGCCAGTTACCTTGTGGAATGTTCCACGCTCTGGATTTCTTGTTGCCTCATGGTATCATTTGTTTCTTCCCTTTCCTCTTGTATTTCCTATAAACTTTAATTTGGAACTAAAGCATTGATTAGATTTCGATTGAGTATTTGTTACAAGGTTCCATATTGCTTCTCAGCAGAAGGCACATAGTGCCAGATTGTCCGTCTACTTGTGATGCTCAGTCTGATCGTGGCTCCAGGTTGCGATCTGACGCCAGGGATCTCTATTTTGCAAAGGTACTTTTTTCTCCTTTGCAATTAACAAGTAATCTGAGCAAGTGACACTCTGGGACGGTGGTAATATACTATTTCCCAACAAACGATCACCAGTGACTTCAGGTGATGACCCGTGCCTAAGTCAACTATTCCGTTAGGGGTCATACACATTTTAGTACACTTTGAAGGAGGATTAGACATACAAATTCATCATCATCGGTAGCAACAGCAGGTATTTGCTGAGCCTGTAAGTGCAGGTAATAACAACTATAATAGTAACAACACTTAGTGAATGCTTGTTGTGGAGCCAGACAGTCTAGGTTTGAAACCAATCCAGTTACCAACAGGGCCCGCTGGGACCAGTTACTCACTCTTTCTGTGTGTTAGTTTTTTAAGCTATAAGATGAGAATAACAGTGGCCCCTGTCTCATCATATTGTTTTGAAGATTAAATAATTGATACATATAAATTTCCTATAACAGTGTCTGTTACTTGTCAAGACTTCACAAGTATTAACTCATTTGCTTCTCATAACGGCACAATGAGTTAAGTGCTAATACTCTCCTTCTTTCCCAAGTGAGGAAACTGAGGTACAGAGAGATTAGGTAGCTTAAACAAGGTCACTTCACTAGCATGTGGTAGAGTCTGGATTTCAACCCAGGCAGTCTGATTCCAGAGTATTCTCTCTGAAGACTGGCACATGTGATAAGAAGTGGCACAAATGAAACTGAATGGAAATCAGTAACAGAACCCCCGCCCCAGTCACCACCACCACCCAAGTTTTAAGTTAAGTTATTGAAAATCTGAGAGTGTTGCTACCAACATATATTTGTTTTGTCTCTCTGAAGTACAGCACTCTATTAAGCATAGATAGGTTTACTTATTGTATTTATATAGCTCAAGGCTCTTTATATAGCTTAAGAAACGTTAAACATGAAAGATTAATACTGGGAACTGAAATGTGTAGAACAATGAAGGACGAGGAAGGGAAAAGCTGAAAGGAATAATATGAGAGAGGACTTATGAGACCTCAGAGCCTCAGGGCACGAGATGATGCTTTGATATAGTCAAGGAGGGGGGGAAATCCCTCTCACTTTTCACATTCCTGTACTGTATGAGATTTTCCCTCTAAAATGCAAGAGTATAGCCATTGTCAGATTTATGAAACCACATGGGATGATGGATGAGTCTTTTTGGAAGGTAACTTTCCTAATTGGTTCTGTCATACCTCAGATATTCCGTAAATCAGCCTATGGCTTCTGAAACGTCACCGTAACACAGAAAAGGCCTCGCAGACGGGGTGCCGGTCACTGCCCCTGCAGTGACATGGCAGAGGGCTCCGGTGCTGTCTTCCCCGCTCCTTTGGTTGCCACTACAGAAAACTCCCAAGTGTACTTCTCTAACGAGAGCTAAAACTAAATGAGAAAAAATCCAACGTTAATAATGTTTTCATGAATTTCTAACACAGTCGCTGCTAAATTGGTTCTGCCTTTCTGTGTGTGTGGTTTTTGTTTTTTTTTGTTTTTTTTTTTTAATGAAAAACGGCCTAATTGATCAATTGGTCATAAATATTGCTTTTATGTTTGTTTTTCTCCATACCTCTCAGCCTTCTAGAATGACAGGTTTAACTGGCAGCCTACAAACGGCTTACGATTTGGGTTTTTCATCTGGTGCTTTTTGAGAAAATACTGGAAACAACTGGCTGAGAACTCAGTAGGAATTCAGTAAATAATAAGTAGATAGTTCTATTAAATATGATCTTAAAGAAAAGCCTTTTTAAATAAGAAATATTACTAGGGAAGTACACAAGTAGAGAAAATCTGGTTGATTTATAATTTGAAATTGTATTCATCATTTTATAGGTCACAGGTTTTTAGCACTTTATGAAGCAAAATGTGAGGTCAGATTTGCTCCCCTCCTGTAAATAGATTTATATTCTAAAAATATGGGTTATTGAATCAGTAAGGCTAGCAGGAAGATCTCAACCATATGCTAAATCTAGGAAAATTGTCCTATTTGAATACATTATTTGAACTCTAAGTTGATCATAAATGCATTGCTATCCAGGACAGCACGTAGGTTCTTACTGGCGGTGGTGAGGTGCGGGGCGGAGGAGAGTGTCAGAGACACATCTGTGGAGCTGAAGAAAGCTGTAGAAATTCTCTCTGGGGGAACCAGCGTGCCCAGCACTCATCACACACTCCTTTACACGGAAGTTCCAGTGGGCCAGTGATCCCTGGGCTCCATCCACATATCCTCGACAGGAAAAATTTCCTTTATTTGGAGTTTTGTCTTATTTTTACCCTGAGCCTTATAAAGCTTAGAAAAGAGTTTTCACAAATTATCTCATTTGATCTGGCTGTGATCTTTGAGGAAGACAGACCACATATTTTAACCTCTCGTGTCGCAGAGTGGGGAAGGCAAAGCTCATGCGGTTAAGCGACTTGCTCGAGGTCATTTTGCTCATGTCGGCCAGGACAGGACCAGAGCTGGTGCATTGTAGCCCAGGGCGCCTTCGACGACACCGGTCTGGGCGCGGCATTCCAGGGACGCGTTAAGGAACCCTTAATGGGGCTTCTGGAAATCTGCGTTCTGGCTCTACTGGAAACTACCTGCGTGACTTTGAACAACATGTTGTAATGTCTCTGGGCCTCAGTTTCCTTCTTGGTCAAGTGAGAGGTTAGGCCACGTGCTCTCTAAAGCCCTTTTGGTTCTGTTGCAAACTCCCTAGGGCTGAGAACAGAAATTACTTGTTCTATGACAAATGGCAAGACCTTTCAGCCCTTCCCTGTAGGTCATAAGAGCCAGCGTCCAATTCATGATGGGTCCCTTTGCAATGTCCAAATCCTGTTAGAAACCATAAACATCAATAGTGCTTTGATGGGCTGTTTGTGCGTCTTTCTCCTGGTTGCCTCATTTTTCTGCAGGGCTGTCTCACAGTGATTGGGGTCCAACTCTGCTCTGCATCAGGCAGACATAACACAATCTATTATTTTCTCTCTTGGGTAGTTCAGAGTATAATATGGAAATAAATAATGCTGATGGACTTATTTTGGGCTTAGACCTTATCCTTCTAAAAACATTATTCCTCTTAAAGCACCCAAACCTTCCACCTGATTTTTCATTATTTAGAGTTATTTTTATATTTCTTTAATATCCCTGAAATTGCTTGGAAATTTGAGATTTATGTGACGGCCTGCAGCAGTGAGTGCAGAAGCCTTGAGACAAGAAAGATGTGATAAGCTTTTGGAAGTGTTTGGAGAATCTTTGAGTCAGAATAATTAGGACACATTTGTATGTTAGCATTTGTTTCAGATTTATAAAGTGTCCAGAGCATATGCTGCCAAGTACACAAATCCATGATATAGTCCCAGTTTAATTCTGAGTCTCTCCGGGAAGCTAAAACAAGCAGAAAATTCTCGTGCTCCGTATGTCAGTAAACTAGGATTTTATAATGCCAATTGTCAAACAGTGGAACTGCAAAAGCAAGGGTCTGCTACACATTGCAGCGATCCCCGCCCCCCGCGCTCTAGGCCTTTGGACTGACCCGAGCCAAATACCGTTAGCACGCACAGGCTGGCTTCCTCAGTAACCAGGAAGGCGGCATTCTCTGTTTGTGATTGTCGGCTGATGATAGGAAATTGGGGCCCTGTTTCTCAGTCATTTTGCTCTTTGAATTTTCTAAAAGAATTTCAGGCTGGCGAATGGAGTTATATCACCTTCTTGCAGAGAAGGGTGCAGTTTGCTCTGTACTTTTTCAGGTCATTGGAACGTGGAAGGTAACGCTGTCCGGGGGTGACAGTGACGGAGCATGAGCTCAGGGCGGGTGACTCAGTGTGCCTCCCGAACTCCTCTGTCCTCCAGTGAAGTGATACTGTTCTTTAAGCTGCTGCCACCCGGAGACTTAGGGAGAGGCAGGCATTGTTACCCCGGGAGCATTTTTATATCTTTGATGTGATGTAAACACCTAATACTTCATTTATAAAATGCATAACATGGTGATTTCTTATTTAAACAAACCCATTTTGTGGAATTTCTGTCTTCTAGACCAAAAGCGTTAAGAGACCACTAACTCATTTCATAAACCAGATACTGTGTGATGTTGCAACTCAATACTTAGTGCCCAGTAAATATCCAGATAATGGAGGAGAAATTGCGAAGTCAAAGAATCCCGCAGCTGGAGAGCAATTCCCAAGACCGAGAACAAGCCAGATGGAGCTCTTAGAATGTGAATTCTGTTTTTCTCTAGCATGGATACATAACTTTTATCTTAAAAATGCAAGCTATAGGGAAAAGTGAAGTTTTACTACACAGCCAACTCTGTCAGCTCACATTATTTTATAAAGTGAAGGTTCAATTAGGTGTTATTATCATCAAGAGAGCAAGCTATAAGGCTTTGTCATGTAGACACTATAAAAAATTACCTGTCTGGTTACTTTAATTCATCTTCTGGCTCCCGTCAACAGATCGCCTCTTAGTCCCCAGTTCACTGAACCCAGATGTACTGAGAACATTTAGGGAAATAAAAACAAAAACAAAATAGGGTCCTTTTCCCTAAGGAGCTGGCAAGCTATTAGGCAAACTGGGACGAACAAAAGAAAGTGCTACAGCGGTGCCACTCCCGATGAGGACACAGCGGTAGTGGCTCAGGGCGGGGCTTTGCAGAGAGGGCTTTCCGAAGGAGGCACGCCTGCGGGAGGGCGAAGGCTCCTCGGAGAGGCAGAGATGCGTCCACAGATCGGTACGTTTCAGGAAAATCACAGGAGGAGCAGGGTCTTCTTCACTGAAGGTCTGTTTATTTTGCAAATGGCAGAGTTAAGAAGGCTTCCGTGATTTTTTCCCCTTGGGGATCTAAAAGTGAAATTTCTGCCCCTGGAAACTAACTGTACCTCAAGCTCTTTTCCCAGAAACACTGCCCTGCCCTCACTTCCAGTTATGCCTCTCTCTAAGTCTTCTCTTTCAGACACAAACATCCTTCATTCTTTTTTTTTTTTTATCTTCACCCAAGGGTATGTTATTGATTTTAGAAAGGAAGGAAGAGAGAGAGAGAAAGACAGAGACAGAGAAACATTGATCCATTGCCTATTGCACACGCCCCGACCGGGGATCAAACCCACAATCTAGGCGTATCCCCTGAATAGGGATCAAACCTGCAACCTTTTGGTGTGTGGGATGACTCTCCAACCAACTGAGCCACCCAGCCAGGGCCAAATGTCCTTCATTCTTTTGACCACTCTCCTATGAAGTGGCTTTACAAACTCATCTTTTTAAGTGTTCACCTCTGCCAGACTTCGATTTAAGGCCCCTCCTAAATCATGGTGCCCAGAGTAGGACAGAGCTCTCCGGGAGCAGTCTGACATATGTAGGACACCTTGGATTAGTAGCCTCCCTTGCTGTATACCTTATACTCCTATTAACATGGCCCAAGATTGCATAAGTCTTTTTGGCTTTGATGTCACACTGCTGACTCATAGTGAAATTGTGGTCAACTAAAATCTGAGTTCCCATGCACCATGGTGAAGCCACATCTTCCTTATTCCATACCTGGGCACAGAGGTTTAATTGTTGAGAAACTTATACTTAGTCATATTGGTGACAACCTATGAAAATATTTTAGAGGTAACATTAGTTCCCCCTGTCATTGGACGAGTGGGTATTTATTTACTATGAGGATTTAGCTAGTCTCCTGCTAGATCCCTGGTAGAGGCCTCTAAAGGGTCAGGACTCAGTTATCTCCCTCTTGTCAACAAATTGTCTGCAGCCCTGGACAAATCTATTACACATCTTTAGACTAACTAGTGAGCCTCACCCTTTGTAACTGTTAAATAGAAGCAAACAAATATGAATTTGCATATCCCAAGGACATGCAACAATGAGTCAGATGTCTACAAAACTCGAAGTAAAAGTTACTCAGAGGCAGTATATATGAGAGAAAGACATTTTTATTTTAAGCCCTTGGCAGCTTTTGGAAGATTTGATTATCCGTATTACTCACTATATGATGCAGTAAATAATATTCATTTTTGCAACTGTTTTAAAGTTATAGTTGAGTTGTCTGATTTGGGGTTGTAGTAACATCATGTGATGTCAGTATAATTTCAGCGCACAATTATTTGTAATTTGTGTCAACACCATAAGGTACAGTATATCTGTTTCATTGCAAAGCCCTGTTTAAAGTGATTCTCCTCTCTCCATCCTCAGCCCCAGCCCCATCCTCAGCCCCAGCCCCAGCCCCTTTCATTAGTAAAACAGGGACTGCAGAGACCTTGAAGTTGAGGTTTCCATCAGACCTTTGGAAACCTCTGACAGTCTTGCCAAACTACAATAGCTCAGCAGTTCATGGGCTTTCATTCCTGGCCACAGCCGAGACTGACAAGTAACTTGTATAATATTTATAATTTCAAGCTAATAGAAATGTCACATTTCAAAACACATCCTGTGAGCAGTTTCATTCATTATAGAAAGGTGCAGGCAATGTCCACAATGCAAATTTTAATGTTGCTCATGACCTTGAAATCCTTGATATTCAAACCCCACTCCCAGCCTCCCCAGTGGTTTTGTCCAGGGCCTGGCTCTGCAACGTGAGCTCCAGGGATGCGTCGTGCTGGCACCACCGGGGAACCCGTTAGAAACGAGGCCCCCAGAACCCACCTCTCACCTGCTGAGTCAGAATCTCAGCTTTAGCAGGACTCCCCTGGTAACTCCGATGCACAATCAAATCTGAGAACTGACCCAGGGTGAAGGGATCTCACCCCACTTTACCCAATGTCTGCTTGTGTCATAAGACAAAACTTACAAAATTCCATGTGCTGCTTGTCAAGAGTTTAGAGTTGTTAAAATTCTATCAGATTTAAATATTTGATATAATCCATCTACTTCTCAAAGTATATATAACTGGCTCTAAAGTACTCTTGCCTTTCTGGGTCCCTGTAGAGCAGGGATTTTCAACATGGGGTGCTTTTGACACCCCCTCCCCACCAGGGACGTTTGTCAGTGCCTGGAGATATTTTTGGTTGTCCCGGTTTGAGATGGGGGAGGGAGTGCTGCTGGCTTGTGGCGTGTAGAGGCCAGCCAGCAGTGCCGCTAGTGATCCTACGAAGCCCTGGGCAGTCCCCGCAGCCCAAAGACTTGACCAGCCTGAAATGTCAGTGGTAACGAGGTCGAGAGGCCCTGTTATAGAGGTATATGGATTGCGGAGAAAGAGTCACATGTGCAGCCATGTACAACAGAGTGTCATAGGAAAATGGAGCCATGTGGCATGACAGCATATGGCCAGGCAGAGAACAGATAGACTGGCAGCTGCCTGAGGAGTGGCGGTGGGGGCCTGGGAGGAAGGGAGTGGAAAATCCACTCAGAGGTGAGGGAGGCGTCTAGGGCCGAGAGTAAGCGGTGCTGCTCTGTGCACAAAGGCAGTCAGCGTTGGGGACCAGGGCTGGGGTCAGAGGCTGCACGAGAGGGAGGCGTGGGCTAGGGAGACACGAAGCTCCGAGAGTGGGTACTAAGTGCGATCTCAAAATCACATGAGACCTGGCAGTGAAGAAAGGATTCCAGGTGTTAGCATAGGGGTACATGGTGGCTTTCAGGTAAACATGGACTTAGGAACGAAGCAGAATCCCATTTGCTGGAATTGGGACACCTCAGAGCTAGGCCAGGAGGCAGCAGGGGATGACCGTGCACAGTTGGCTGAGCTTTCAGCTAGCGTGAGCTTCTTAAATCCCTCCCAACCGAGCAATGCTTCGAGTTGAGTTTGTTTGCAGTACGGTTCACTGGTAGGAAGGGGTCAAGTGCTTCCAGAGCAATGGAGGTAGGAGGGCGAAAAGCAGTCTGGTTCCCAGCACCGGCTACTGAAAAACCACAGGCTAACAATTGGAACAGTACGTTAGGGGCCCTCCAGGTCATCTCCCTGCTGCAGGACACCTAAATCGTTTTAGAAGGAGTATCTACTCTTCAAATGTAAAATTTCCCGAGAAAGATTGCTTAAGGACATGTGTTGATGCCTAATCCAACCTAAACCAAAACTTCTTCCACATTCCTAACCCTAAATCCCCTGCTGAGAGGTAAGTCGACTTTCTTTGATCTTTCCGTGCACACAAGGTACATGCTAACGTTCAGTAAAGATAAATAGCCCAAACTACCTCCACAGCTGCCTTCCCTTCTCCTGGCTTGAGAACCTCACTTCCATTAGCACGTCACCCCGAATCTCTGCCCAACCTCGTATCCCTTCGCTATTCTCCATGCCCACTCCAAGGTTTGTCTGCTGGTGGTAGTCACGACCGAAATGTATTTATTAAGCATCTGTTGTATGTAGACTGTCCTTTGACCACAGAAAGTGAAGAAGGGAAAATATAAAAGGATATATGTGATCTGGTTGGTTTTTATTGTCTCTCTTCTCTCTCCGAGTTGTCGATCTTTGCCAAGTTCGTAGTCCAGCTGGAGCAATAGTCCTTAGGCTAAGTTTCACTATAACATTTTGGTTGAAATGTTACAGTGAAAACATCCTGCAGATGCTTTTACTGTGGCCCTAAGCTAAGGACAATAGGGTACACTATCATACAAAATAACTCTGATTGAATGTAGCTGTAAATAAAACGGAAATAAATGCATTTGTTCAGTTCCAGAGAAGACATTATACTATCATGTGGATTTTTTTTTTCAAATGAGCTGCAAAACCAAGTTCTTTTCCACAGAGAGGGATTTGTTCAACAATTCGCTCACTTTGCTGCAACTGGATTAATTCCATTTCACATCATGTCTCTAAGTAGAAAAGTACCGTAAGCTGATTGGCAGCAGGCTAAATGGATATGTTGATGCGTCCAACGTCAGTAAGATCTATGCTGACTAGATTACAACCATCCTGGTGGGCTGGTTGTTTTAGCTTCTGTAAAGTAGTTGCGAAAGTGCACCACTTCAGTATGCGCATTGCAAACAGCTTAGCAAAGTCACAATAGATTGGAGATGTTGCAGAATGAGATGAGCATCCCTCCCCTCCCTCGCGCTGGAGCCACTCTTTCCTTCCTCAATGTTATTAAAATTTTATGTGTATTCATTTCATCCCATACCCGTGTTCTAAAAGCTACCATCTTAGATTTTTAAATTGCTTCACATGGCTCTGCTGATGAAGATACTCACCCAACCCCACTTGTGGTTGAGCAGGCCTACTGTGTGCTCAGCACTGTGCTAAGGACCACCCGGTAGTGGGCCGCCACCCCCCACTCACTCCGCCCTCTGCCCTCTGCCGTACACCGTCTCTTCTGCTTCACTTGCCATTTCCACAGGCACTGTCTCAGCAGCTTCCCAGGGTTCTCAGTCTCTGCCTCGGGACCCTTCCTTTCATTTCTCCCGAATTGCTGCTTTATCCTGGCTTGCATTTCTAACACAAGAAGGCTGCTGGTGGCAATTTTTCTGATTTCTATAGCTGATAGTTTATATAACTAGTAGTTACTTTCCAAGGAAATAACTCATGGAGATGAGCCTGGGGTGTCACGGGGCTGTTACATGAATCAAATGTAATACTGTGTATTAAAAAAGCCATTAGTAAAGTGTAGCATGCTCTCCAAAGGTAAATTATTTCTACACTTTATGATTTTAGGGTTGAAAAGCAGCTAGGTGATATATTTATTAAAATTTAGTAAGACTCGATAGCACAGTTGAAAAAGAAAATCTGGGGCATTGACTCCTCCATCTGCACACTAGAGGCCTTCAGCATTTCCTACAGCCGAAGTGCATGCGCTGCCCCGAGAGCGCGCGCTCTGGGCCACGGCCCACATCTGCTCGCCCTCCTGGAACAGCGCCCTCACTCTGGCTCGAGCTCCCCCATTCCCCACACAGTCACCTTCCAAAATCCCAGCCAACCTTCAAGGGCAAGCCCCAAACCTACCCCTTCTCCCGAGCTCTTCCCTGGACAGAATGAATCTTTTTCTCCCCAGCACTCATGGCAGCCTTCTGGTAGAATTATTTATGTGGGTATTGATCTCCCTGAATTGACTGTGACCTGCTAAAGGGCATCTTCCTGGCCCTCCCCGCCCTATGTGAGTAGCAGCTCGGAGTAGAGTGGCCAGAGGGTAAAGGAAAAAACTCCATGGACCAAAAAGGTCCCCCAAAAGGTCTTCTTCCCAGAGGCTGGTCTCAGAGATGGAAATGCCTTCGGGTGAGCAACATCTGGGAAGAAGGACCCCTCTGAAATGGAACAGGGTCAATTAAATAGAGTCATAAAAACCCTGTGGGTACATGGAAGCTTCTATTTCTTCTTCTCTGTGCTTTTCTGTACATTTAAATGCTTTCTATTTAAAAATGATCCAAAAAGACTGCATCCTATTTAAAAGTTAGTGAGTTGAGTAACTTTCTAACTTGATTTTCAAGCCTAAAAGTTCCCCTGTAGTCTAAATTACGAAAGTCATCTTTGCTTCCCAGCTTACCTGTATTTATCTACTGAATATGGTCCCCTTGAAACTGATGGTTCTTCAACTGTGTTTCACACGGCAGGTTATATTGCACCTTTATTGAAAGGAATTCTTTGTGCAGGGCATGAGGCTTTTGGAGGATGAAAAGTGCCACTTTTTCGCATATTTTTAAAAATCCATGAGCTGATTTAGTGTTTTAATACTTTAGCAGAGCAGAAAGTATTTTTCAGTAATCATCTCTGAACTAACCAAACATGTAATGATTGCCAAGTACATAATATGTGCTCAGTAAATATTTTTAGAATAAATCAAAATGCTCTGCACTTCTGAACAAAAGACAACTTCAGTCATTTAAAACAGAACCCAGTGGGTATAGTTTCCCATTGCTGCTCTTTTATGTTCGTTAGAAATCATAGAAAAATGGGAATTTGGGGAAAAAATTAGTCACTGTTATGGAAACTGCACTGATGCGAGCAGATTGTAACTTTGTTTATAGTGATTTGATATCCATTTATTTGAGGGCTTAGTTGTCATCTGCGTTGTTACTATAATGGAAGATTGGCCCAGAGCCCTCATCCGATGCCAAACGCTCTAGCATCGCCCAGCTCCTCCCGCAGCAGCCCAGGCCTTCCTCTCTCTAGCTCAGAGCCCGAGTCCTGGCACAGACCCCTAACTTCAAACTCAGCCAACTTCCCTGACAACACACTTTCTCCCCTCCCCCTGCCAGAGGCTTCTTGTCCTCAGACATTACACCCTGAAATCGGGAGCTTTCAGTGAGTTAAAAAGGGAAATATAGAATTACCTGGCTCTATCAGTGTTTTAAGTATTCTTGTAGACTGAAATGAGAGCTCTTGTATAAAACCACTGAACTCTTTCTTAAGATATGCTAATTTTTCTCTCTCTCTGATTGAACTGTTGACCTTCTGGATATATGACTAGTTATTACCTCAAGTATGTTTGGAACTATTCTTGCTCTACCCATTCTAAAATGTAATTAGCGTGAAGACACTATTGTAGGAGCACATCACCTGGGGCTGGGATCTCATTAGACAGCACAAATCGAGCAAAATCGAGCATGCTCCATGCTTTAACAAAGCATCTCCTAAAAAAATCCGTGGTGCTGGGGGAAAAGTTAACGCTTTCGTGAGCCCTCTCTTGCTCATGTATTGATTTGTGTAAGAATCCAAACCGAGAGAGGGTCGTGGCTCTTCCGTTTGAAAAATGAAAGCAACTCTATTTTCTCAGCAGTCTGCTTTTATGACACAGCTGCTGTCGCAGGGTCAGCCAAAACCAAAATAATTTATTCTAGAGCTCAAGCTTTCCCCCCATGACATGCAAAGCATTTTAAGATATAACATTTATCCTTTCAACAGCCGATGTTATAGAGAATGCGTATTCTCTAGGAGGTGGTTAACAAATGTGGAAAAACGGGCCCACGGAGGCACAACCGCTCCCCGGTTATTTATGCTGCTCCTTGAACACAGCCCATCGCTCCCACCGTGGAAGGAGCTCTTTATTCTCTGAGCCGAAGACCATTTCGTGCCGCCTGCTCAGCTATTTCAGTGTGTACACCTAAGTCTGGGGCCAATCCCAACGGTCATTAAACCTTAAATGAGTAATAATGAGGCTCCTCATCCTGGGGTCCCAAAGCTCACCACTCTAGTTCATCCCGGGGTGCCCCAGCTGGGCCCCAGGTGATCGAAACTTTTGGGAGAACACTTGCCTAGTTCTGCCATTCACCTCATTTGTCAGTCTAGAGTGTGTTTTAGTGCCCAGAGATGCATCACATAAAAAATAATTTCTCATTATTATAACATTCTTCTTTAATTGCACGAATATTTCTAACCTAAATTCTTGTCATGGCTGCGTGCACAAGCAGAGTCTGGTTTGTCCCTACCATGTATTAATACTGTATTAATTAGCTTTCCAGTGCTGCCCAAACAAGGGACAGAAAGGACCTATCTAAATCAGGAAACACGAAACAAGCTAACGCTTCGCTAGTTATATTTTGAGGGCAGCCTCAGCATTAGGTAGTGCAGCAGAATGTGGGCCTATTTTTAAGAGAAGATAACAGAAAACACTACTCAATTAACAAAACATTTGTTTATCACCTACTGTGCACAAACTCTGAGAGACAAAAGAGGCGAAGACAAATAAAATTGGCTAATTTTGCTCTATAGCCATAATTAAAGGCAATAAAAGGCAAGTTAATATGTGTGTTGATTTAGTGTCAAAAGAGCTTACGTGTGGCGGGCGGAACCCTACGAAATCGACAGTGTCTGACCGCTTTTTACCAAAAGAAGTGGCAATTCCATGATGTGACCTAATACGAAGACACTCTTGTCATGCTATACCAGTTCCTGAAACATCACACTGTTCATTTTCTTTCTGATTTTTAAATTAAATGCTTCATTTCAAGTTGAAGCTGTCATTAGACCATCACTAGAAGGTAAATACATGTCAGAGATTGACTCCTCTGCTTTTCATATTTATTTTTGTAGACTCAAAACTAACACAGTTTGTAGTTTTAAAGTTTCTGATGGCATGAGATACTGTATTTGACTTCGAGTCACGAACCTGCTGCCTGTTCCCCATGACACTCCCCAACTCGGTTTCTCGTGACATTTCCTTCATGATCTTCACACAAAACTGGCTTCTCTCTTCCCTTCTTTTCTGCGGAGATGTTTGATTGTAGAGCAGTCCACTTATTTGGAAGTACTTCTCTGCAGGAGGGTAAATCTGACAGCCAGCCTTGCCAGTCTGGTTACTGAAAAATCAGACCCAGTTACTATATGTGCATTCCATCCACTAAACACATTCTTCTAGTTCCATCTACAGCTACAAATATTTACCAGGCACCTATTTTGTGCCAGCAGTGGAGTCGGTCCCCTGCCAAACATGAAGTCGCATCAACAAAAATGTACGCATTAATGTAAGTCCAAACTTAGGGCAACTGTACGGACCTGGCACTGCTCCAAGCTTCTGACGTGTGTGAATCTGTCTAACCCTACCCAAGGGGGTATATTTCATTGTTTTATTTATTTTGAAGATGAGGAAAACTGAGGCCAGAGGGATTAACTGAGCTTCTAGAACCCAAATACTTAACCAGGACACCAAGAATTTGTCTGGTTATTGTGGGGGACCCGATGTTAGAAAGCAAGTGCTTTTCCCAGACTATGAACCAATTAGTGTGACCAATTAGCAGTGCCTCCCAATGCCCTAAAATAGTAAATATCAACCCAAGCCAACTTGTGTATAATATCAGAAAACACGTGACCTGTCACACTGGGTTTACTCCCAGCTCAGGATGCTAAGATGCTAAGACCCCTGTGAGGCCCCTAACACATACTGGAATGCGAGCCAGCACACTGAGCAGCGCCTTCTGGGGGAGTCACATCTTACCCCAAATCTTATCGCAACCCTGCAGAAGGCCAGCACTATCAAGAAAATGTTCGCTCATTTTCCCGTTATGCCCAATGTGTGAACACTGATAACACATCTAAATTCGAAGAAAATCAACAGAAGTCATCTCAGTCAACCTGAAAAGTCTAGTGACTCATTCACAGCCTTTTCACAGAGCTTCTGCTGGGCACCCTGGTTCTCCTGAACCAGCCTCCAGGCCGCCTGCAGCGGAGTGCAGCTCAGGGTTGGTCATCTGCACTGCGGATCAGATGAGCGTGGACTTCCTTTTGCACAGGCACTTGAGTTGCTCAGCGCGCTGCCCCTTTTTCGTGCTGACAGTGACCCCACTGTTTATGTCCCCAAGGCAGGCTGAACAAGGTCGCCTTGGAAAAAAGAACAGGGAAGAAGATGCTAGCTTTTTAGCCCCAAGAGTAAATTCCATCTCTCTGAAGGTAGTAATCATAACATCTAAATTTGACTCAATTTATGTCAAGTCTTATTAATACGTGAACACATGTGGATGCTTAAACCATGTATGCAGACTGTTGAAAACAAAACAAAACAACATGTTGTCTCATTAGAAAGATAAGAGCGGCAGGCCAACTCACCAGCATAAAGACAGGGATACTCCTCACACATGCGCACCCATGCTCTTTGGAGTCGTGAAGTCCACAAGACAGTTAGTTGCCCTGGCAATGAAGGGTAGTTAATGTTTTCAAGGATTTTCGTGTTAAGTTTAAACTAGTCACATGAATTTACTGAGCTTTCGCGAGCTTAGCTTTACGCCTCCATCCTCAGATAGAGGTCTGGCATGGGTTCCAGCCCCCCTGGTAAGGCAGTAAGCAGACTAGGTAAGGCCAAAGGCTCAGGAGCCAGGCGGCTCAGGCTGGAATTTCAGTTCTACTGTTTTCCTGTGGTGCCACTCAGCTAAGTTACTTACCCACTCTGTGCCTCCATTTCCTCACCTGTAAAATGGAAGTAATATAACTAAAATGAACCCACTTGGCTTTGTTATGGAGATTCTGTGAGATAAATGGTAAAGCGTTTAGAACAAGGCCTGGTTTAGAGTAAGCCCCCAACACACGTGAGTTCTGTATTGTGGTAACTTGACATGGGCTCACATCCCAGTTAGGATACCGTCAAGCTCTTCTTCGTTTATAACTTTAACCTTTGTAGCACTTCAGTCTCATTTCTTCTTTTATGCGCATGCAGAAGGAAGATCGTTAGTCATCCTTAGAGTACAATCTTTTATTAAAAACCCTTATTAAGTCTCTTCAAGTTTCTTTTCTGCAGTAAAGGATATAGATTACTTAATTATTCTGTTTTACATGCTTTAATCATTTATTTGACCTTCTCAACCATCTCCAGATTTATAGTATGTGCAGAAATATTATCTAGGAAATTTGGTTTTAAAATTCCTTATCATCTGCATCTGTTAGCTCAAATGTTTAAAATCCATTGTTCATAAGAGCAGAGTTAAGTTCTTTACAGTATTGGTTAGTTACAATGTATTGCCATAGTCACCAAATTCTCAAATGCATAGTTCAGCACAAGCCAAACCAGAAGAGGTCGCAGGTCGTTCACTCATTCATCAAATATTTATTGAGGGTCTGCTCTGTGCCAGGCACTGTGCTACATTTCAGATTACAAATAAGACACTCCTTACTTGGAGGAGCCCACAGCTTAGGAGGGAAGACACAGAAGTAAGCACACCGCTGCAAAATTCTGCCATTAGTTGCTGTGCTTGAAGCAAGAAGGTGTCAGGATAACCCCAGGGGAGAGGGAGGGAGAGTTCAGCTCTGCTTGGTGGGGACAGGAAGGCTACACAGAGAGGGTGACTTTTGAACCATATGAAAGAATGGCGAGAATTAAGAGGAAAGGAGGAAGAGAGTATTCAGGGAAGAAGCAATTTGCATGTTGTATGGTCACGGTACCTTCCATGGTGAAGATATGAGTGGGGCCAAGGGTCTAGGAAGGGTGCGGAGATATAAATCTGCCCGGGTCAGCTGGGGCCAGGCTGGCAGTGAACAGACCAAGAAGCCTGAGCTCCATCTGCAGGCATGGGGAGCAAGGGAAGGGCGTGATTTCACAAACCACTCTAGAAGCAATGAAGACGGGACACTGGAGCATTTGAACCTAGAACCAGGGAGAAATAGGCTGCAGGGGTCATGGAGAGAAATGATAGAGCCTGCGCTAAGGAAAGGGTGATGGAAAGAAGGGAGCTGATTTAAAGTGTATTTAAAATATAGGGTTTAAAGACCCAGGAGAGAGGGCTGCTAGAATTGGATAAAGAGGAAGAAAGAGAGGGAGCGGTCCAGAAGGAATTCCAGGTTCCTGTGCAGACCACAGTGGGGGCCATGGCACCGTACAGGGCCATCATGGAGCGGACACAAGTTGGCACAAATCCTTCTCCTCAAAATGTCCCTCAAAGACACATGTCCCATTGCAAGTCAGTGGGGAAATCAACATCACATGCAAGAAGCCGTATATGAGTTATTCTCTTTAGAATACCCCTTTTAATGTAGGTAACATATATGAGCTAAGATAATGTTTATGTAGGACTCCTAATTTTTAATTGTCTGGAAGTTAATTTTCCAAATGCAGTGTTCGCATTATTTCGTTTACCTGTGCCTGCCATCGTGTGCTTGTTCGCTTGCTTTGTATCTGCCTCCCCAGCTGAAAACATGCTCTGTGAGGTCGAGGACAGTGCTTTTTTTCTGCACCTCTTCATCCCCAGCACCTACAGTGGTGTTTGACTGATGATAGGTTTTCAGTAAATATTTGTTGAGAAAAACGAATGAATTTCCACATGGGTAAAAAGAAACAATTCTATCCTTTACTGATGAGGGAAGAAAGGAGGAAAAAAATTGGGGCTTAAGACAGTTTTACATGAACAGATCTAATTTGCAAAAATGGAACTGGAGTTTAAAAGCTGTCTTTCTTCCTGAAGCTCTGCTTCTGGGAGAATCACAGCTGCCGGCTTACGTGGCAGTTTTCACTACCCGGTTACAAAGTCTGCGCAGTCGTACGTGTTGGCGAAGCTCAGCTTCCTTCAGTGCTGTTGGATCGGTAAGGAAGTGCTGATTTTCCCTATTGATTTAATGCCAGTTCCTCTTTTGTGAAAAATCCCATGTGCTGCTCAATGGAACACGGACAATAAAAACTGAACATCGGGACCAGAATTCAGTCACTCATGTTCCTCTCCAGTCAGGTGACGTTAAACCATTTCTAATTTCAGTCTGGAGTGTTCGGTCGTTTTCCCCTTTAAATTTAGCAGAGTGATTATTCCTCCTGGTGGGTTGCACATATGCTCCTTTTGATTTGTGAAATAGCTCATTCCTGGATGAACTTTAAGCTCCAAAGTAACGCATATGAAATACTGTTTATGAATCATGGGAGAAATGTTTCACCATCTCATTACTCCAGAATGGTTGCACCAAACCACTCTCTCCAAGTTTCATTTTTTTTCAAGAGAGGAAAAAAACCTTCAGGCTACAGCACTATGACTATAATAATAATCATACTTCCCATGGATTTTACTCAACAGTCTCATGGAGGCTACAAGGCAGAAAATGCACTAGCAGCAAACGTTTACCGTGAGCAGGACACTGTGCTAGGTGCACAGACCACCAAGAGTGGGGAGGTGTGGCTCCTATCCTCTGGGCTCCACATTAGCTGGAGAGGTAAGACACAACCCACAAAGTGCAATTAATAGTCACAAATGAACGACAGGGTCAGTAGGTATCACGCAGGGTTCAGACGAGGACAAGGTGGCCAGAGAGCTAAGGAGATGGACTTAAACTTGAGCTGGACCTTAAGTGGGGGTCTGGAGTGAGAAAAGGTACAGAACATTCATAGATACCATTGCCAGGGGTCCCGTGTGGCTGAGGCAGAGGTTGTGGCAGGTAAGGAGGGAGTAGCTTGGGTATGGCCTTGAATGCCACTCTAAGGACTTTGGACTTGACTCTATAAGTCAACTGGAACCATTGAGAGTTTTTGAGCAGAAAGGATGTGAGCTAAGCAATGCTTTACAGAAACTACATCAAGCAGGGATCTGTGCTATGAATTTAATTGTGGGTGGCGGTTTCAGAATTGAGATAATGAGACACTGACCCGGGCTGAGGACAGTGGGATATCTCTGTCATACATTACATTTCTGTGAGTCCTTCTTAGGGATTCCTATAAAACTGTGTTCAGTGTGCCTAGCTGTCTCCACACTCTGAGACAGTGAAACCGTGATATTCCTGGGCGCTGCACAGAGCCCGGCGCTTTGTACATGGAACAGGCCCAGGTGTGGTCTCTCTGCAGGCCTCGGAATCTAGGCGACTGGCAGGACAAAAGCTGGGAGGAGCCTCAGAGCCTGCAAAGTCCAGCTCCTCTCCTTGGCAGTTCTGAAGCTGGCCCACACTCAGTTCGCACAGCTCACCAATGACAGAGCCAGGGCGGGTCCACATCTCCTTACTGCACTCCAGCAGCGCATCCAAAGCTGGTCCAAATTCTGCTTTGAGGGGTGTGTGTGTGTGTACAAATTCTGGCAGAATCCAGAAGAGATTTTTGACCTCCTAACAGAGGTAGTTGAAATTCTCTTCCTTTACTCTCCCCAGACCCTCCCACCTGGATCCAGTCCCTCCCTGAGCCTGCACTTCATTCCTGCCCACTCCCTGCCTCTGTGCTGTCCTGCAGCACCTTCTGGCTTCTCATTCTCTGCTCACATCCTGTGATTTCTCGTGGCCTGCCATTGACTGTGTTGTCCTCTTTGTCTGGAACACTTTAAGGCCTCAGCTTAGGGCACACCACTCTCAGGAAATGCCCCCTGGCCTCAGCCCCTCTCCTAGGCAGACGAAAGTCTCCCTCCATGGAGCTTCCACTCTACATGCACAGAGGTCTATCACTGTGTCTCCATGTGGTCTCATAATCCTCTGTTGATTGGCCTGCCTCCCTCCCGCCCTTCAGCTGTGAGCTCCTGGAGGGCAGGAACTGTGGGGCTGCATCATTGAACACCCCATATCTAGCCCAGTGCATGGCACATACTTGCATTTAAATGTCTGCTGAATGAATGAATGAATGAATGACATGTGTCTTCTTGGTGCATTCATTCATTTAATAAATATTTATTGAGCAATTACTTATAATCAGCACCTCAGTAGTCACACTTAAATGTCAAAATATACCAGTGCGCTAAAGCTCCAAATTATGCATGCATCAATTATGCATGTAGGGTGTTAACACGCACACGCAGTAGGAACTGCGTACATAACCACACATACCGGAGCTAGCAAATGCAGTAAACTGTGTGCCAGATGTCCCTGTAATTTACAAAGACCCAAGAACCAAAAATGACAGTTAGCTCCATAAGCCCTCTAAAAGAAAAAAGAAAAAATGCAAAAGAACTAAAGAACCTCAAGCAGAAGGAAGTGGCTATGGTTTTTTTCTGCGCACTTGAGCCAGGGGGGTGGGGGAGATTTATCAAAGCTTTCTGTGCTGGGTAGGTTCATGTAAGCCTGAGTTCCTCAAGGGTTGGCTTTAGGAGCTGTTAGGAAAATTCATTGCCATGCAGGAGTCAGGGGACTGGTTTTTATTCCACTGGAAATTGTTAATGGGGACGGCATTAGCGGCCCCTTATTGCTCTGCCTGATAGAGAGACAGCAGGTTTACCCAAGCAATTCTGGAGCCCTGATCACTGCCAATTAGGGGAGCATTGTCTGGCTGACATAATCAAGTGAGTATAAATATATTTATTGTGATTAGAATGGGGAAGGGAAACAGCAGGAAGATTGAGGCAGAGACCGCCTACCCCCCGCCCCCTGCCTGGCTCCAGCGTGTATCAGGCTCAGCGTGTCTGTGACTGGGGGCTCAGTTAAAGCGGCCGCGGGCTCCCTAAGGTGGAAGGCACAGTTGAGAATTCAGGACTAGAACTGGTTTTTCCCAGAAGGGGCCCTGTCTCTATTTTTCCTCCTTGCTTCTTCCCTTTTTTTCCATGTTCGTTTCTGCGAAAGCTGAATAGAGAAGGGAAACCAGATGCCACGTTGATTACATTTTAATTCTGCCCTGTCGTCCACGCCGCCCCCACTTAGCTTACCTGCAGCTCAGAGTGATCGCCGGGGTAGCGCTGTGACAGGACGTGCCACCCGCTCTGCCTGCCTGGCCGTGCAAGTCTGTCTGGCACGGGGTTTAATCTCACTGTGGACTTGTGGGACTTTCGTGGGAATATCTGCGGTGTGTCTCAGAGCTGGGGTTGAAAGAGCCCAATAAAAATAGTCCCCTGCAGTGGACTAGATGTGGAAGGAATTTCTCACATTTCAACAGCTAAAAAAGGAGGGCGGGTGTTTCAGTCCCATCTGGTGGCATTTTTGTCTGACTGGAGACTGGGGTCTATTTAAGCATCTGCACATATTTCAAAATGCAGGCAGTACCTCTTCATCCCCAAACAAATGGCCGAAGGCATAGTTCCAGAGGGATCGATGAGTAAATTTCAACTCAGGGCTGAATCTGAATTCTGGTCAGTGCAGGGCTGGTCCATCAGACACACGACTTTTCTCTTCTCACCCTTGACTGTTTGATAACAGCAGTTACAGAGCTGAGTTGATTTCAGCTCCTTTCCTCGGCCCCTCTCGTGCATGCTGCTCTGTCCCACCCCTGAGGGTTGAAGGTGCTTCCCAGCGGCCACGGCAGAGTGAGGAACCCCTTCCCTGGGTCCTGTTCCCTTCCATTTGTCTTCGCAGCTGCAAGTGGCTCTCAGCCTGTCTTCCTGAACATTTCAAAAACTGCTTTATTACTGGTAGCACAGATATAATACATGACCATATAAGGGAAGGTGTAGATACACAAAATAAATAAGGGGCCTGTGTAAGAGAAATGTCATTTGTACCGATCACTCAGCCTGAAGACATCTGACCACTCTTATTCAGCCTGTTCCTGCTAAATGTTTCCTTCTTCAGCTGCTCAGAAATTGTAAGGCCAAGCTCTCTCCACCCAGCTACCAGAAAGAAGCATTTCCTTTGCTTTTCAGACCATTGTGGACAAAACACTTCATTTTTCTGTCTTCCATGTCTTGCCAGATATATTGTTTTTTTTAGAACTAAAGCTCATTTATGTCCAAGGCAGAAAGAAAGTCATATTTACCCATTAACAAATTACTACTTACGGTGAAAATACAGAGGAACTCTCTCACTTTGTTGGTAAATGGTTTATTCGTCTTGGCTGAATCTTGGCCACTGTTCCCTTCAAGTTGGGTTAATTTTCTCTCATTGGTTTTTGTTGACTTATAGCAAATGGAGTTTGGTCTTCTGTTTGATTCTGCTTTTTGAGGAGCGGGCCTGCCTCCTCTGGGTCTGTTCGTTTTGTGAGTTGGTCAGATTAAATCCCTAACATTTATCGAGTAACCTATTGCGTTGGGGGTCTGGGTTCCTGTGAAACACTCCCCACTTGGAAGTTGGATGAAGTCACTAATCTGAATCCATTATTCCTTTTGCTGTGTAGATGGGGGCATGAAAGAGCCATTGACCCAGAGACAATGGGGTGTCATAAACCGAGCTTGAGTTCTGTCATCTGCAGACCTGCATGGTACAGCAGCACAGCCTTGGGCGCCTCGCTTCTCTCTTTGGGTCGCACACTCTTTGTTATGAACGCTGGTGGGAAGAACAGAACAGTCTGTTCTTCCCTGCCATTCTCCATAACGAGACAAAGCCAAACAGATAACGAAGAGCCTGGTCTAACTACGTAACGATGGTGCAAATTGCACATGGCTGTAAGAAGGTCTCTTTGGGCTAAGTGTTTAGGTGATGTTTAGTGTCGTATTTGATGCATACCACTTAGTTAAGGGGATCAGACCTCTCGGACACATACAAAGCTCTTGATCTGGTTGGACATTACATCTTACACCATTTTGATTCTTTTTACTTAGGGTACTTCTTACTAGGAAGTGGTAAAAGAGCAGATAGCAGTCCAGTTAATAGTACTATATGTCAGCTTACTGGTTTTGATACTGTCCTATGGTGGTGTAAGAAGTCACCATTAGGAATGGCAGGATAAAAGGGTGCAGGGGAACTCTCTGTGCTGCTTCTGCAATTTCCTGTGCATTTATTATGATTTCAAAATAAATTAATGAGAGAATAAATATGAATGGGATTGCAATTAGGAGAAATGAGTGCTCATCTTGGCTTTAGTCCCTCGCTGAACCGATATTTACATTTTGTTCACCTCTTCCTCACCTTTTCACATATCAAATTTGTGAGTAGTTGGATGAGTGCCAGGGCTCATTTTTCTATAGAAGAGAAGAGAAGTAGAATGAGCCCAGAGAACCCCTGCCAACATCTGATTAGAAGTCCTACTTCCTGCCTCTCTCCGCTTCCTTTACCTACACAAACTTACCTTCTGCATGCACACTCACCTGTCCTTCCTTCCCATCCAAGGGGAATGCCTCACCTGCTGCTACAAATGAACTCCTTCGCACGCGCAAGGCATCCATCCATTCCTGCTGTCTCCAAAGGCTCAGTCCTTCTGCATAGTCTCCCCTCGTGAGTTCCTTCCCACCTGGGGTTTTAACAACCACCCGCGTGAGAATAGCTCCCAGATTGACACGTCTACTCAGACCTTTCTGCTGAGATGCGCACCTACACACTCAGCCCCTGACTGGGAGTCTCGACCTAGGTGTTTCACACTTCAAACCCCTTCCAGTTCATCTTTTCTCCCTATATTCCCTCGTCTCTGGAAACGCCGTCGTCATCTACCGTATCGCTCGCGGCAGAAGCGCGAGCCGTTCCTAGGCCCGTGCGGCCCGTGCGCAGCCTCTAGCCACGTGTGCTGTTACACACTTCGGATGTGGCTGGTCCAAGCTGAAGTGGGCAGTAAGTGTAAAATACACACCAGAATTAGTTCAGAGAAAAGAATGCAAACTATTTCCATAGTGTTTTACTCCAATTTCATGCTGAAATAGTATTTTGGGTATATTGGGTCAAATAAAACAAATTATTAAAAATAATTTCCTCTTACCTTTTAATGTACTACTAGAATGTTTAAAATTTCATGCATGACTTTCATGATATTTCTTTTATACAGTGCTGCTCTAGACCTATCTGCCTTTCCACCGCGCCCAATCGGCCAGAGAGTCACAGTGATCCTCTTGAGTCAAGCAAGACAAGGGACAACATCAGTTAGGTGCACAGGCTGAATTTGAATCCTGGCTCCACATTTTCTGATGCATGTGAACTTGGCTTGTGTTTGACCTCTGAGCCTCGGTGTTCTCATCTGCCGGGTACATATGGAAATAGTTCTTGCTCCTTAGGTTCTTGCAAGCAGAAGATGAGATGACACGTGGAAAACCTTGCTGTGGAGGTAAAAGCATGTGCAGAGGCCCAGTGTCAGGAGAAAGAGCGTGATCTCTCCTTGTCACATTTCAGGCCCCCATCAGTTGTAACCAAGGTTACTTACAATAGTTTCTCAATCTCCAGTTCTCCCTGCCCTCCAGTCCCTCACACTGCCACCAGATTAAACATTTGCATTATCAAAATTTTTAGTTATTCCCTATCACCTTTGGGATAAAGTGCAAAGTCCTTGGCACACTGTACAAGGCCCTCCGTGGCCTGCCCTCCCCCAAATCATGAGTCCCACCCCCCAGTGCACCCCACAATGAACCAGACGGGCTCCCCTACTCCCCCTGGCACATGCCATCCTCCCTGTCTGTGATGTACATGCCCTCTACTTATCTGCAAGGCTGAGTTTGTCACCTCATTTGGGAAACTCCCCTGGACCCTCCTGCACCTGTGCGCATCCCAGGCTGGAGAGGAGCCATTCCCTCAGGCTCCTCAACCACTTGATGCTTGGCTCCATCATCACACTGATCTCACTTGTCTGGCCGACTGGTCTGTCCTTCCTACAATCCTGCGAGCCAGCTGAGGCCTAGGATGGGCCTCCCGTTCCCTCTGCATTCCATGCTGAGCATGGTGCCTGGCACAAAGAAAGACCTAGTAGATGTTTGTTGAGCAAATGTGTAAGGTATATAGGAGACACTCCTGAGAGAGCTAAGGAGCATGAGAGCCCAGTGGAATCACACAGCAGAAAACCTGAAGACAACCTGCCCAAGGAGAAATCACTGCTTCTCGGCCATGCCGACAGAGTTGGGAAAGAGAGAAAAAATCTGGGCAAGGAGTCAGTCACGGGGAATTTGAAGTGAAAGACTCTAAAAAAGAAAAAATCATGCAAAAAACAGAACTGCATTTGGTACTGCTGGTGGTTTAGTAACTTCCTCCACCGTGGTTCCAGGAAGAGACCGGCTCTAGGAAGGCACAGATCATCTAAAGAAAGGACGAGGCATCAGCAGCCGATCTGAGGATTATTTGTCATCAGGACAAATACATGGCGATACAAGTAAATGTCAACCTGGTGACTACGTGACAGAACTAATAATTTACTGGGGCTGCTGCCCAGGAATTTTTTTACTGTGGTGCAAATGCCAAGCATGGAAAAATTTGACAAGTTATAGATATGAGAAAGCAGATAGCGAATTTGAGAATAACGACATGAAATGCCAGAGTAATCACAAGAGGAATATCTGAATATGTGAGAGGGCTTAGAGGGTTCCTGCTTCACCGCAAGTTTAGATTACAAGAAAGTTCACTTACAAAAACAGAAATTTCAATATGTAAAACCCACTTATCAAAACACGTAGTGTTCCAGAATACATACTGGTAAGAGGACACCTTTTGGCCCACACAGTATTAAAAGTAACAAATAAGACAAGAAGGGTAGAGAAAGGAAGGAGGACATTTTGAAGCTCATAGGACATATGAATGAAAAAATATATTCTTCTGCGTGCAAACCGTAACCATCACAAGAACACCTGAAAACTTCACTCCAAGACCTCAGGCCTCATGCCACGGGTTAGCCCACTTCCCCGTTTTCCTGTAAGAGAACTTGTGGGACAGGCATTGTGTGATGTGAAGGGGCAGCAGGGAAAAATCAAGATGGGATGTTGAAAAGATAAAATGATTCCTTGCCATAATTCTTGACACTGAAATTTCCATCAAAAAGGTCAAAATTTGAGATCTACTAGAAAACTGTGTGTTGTGTATTTGAACCCTGCTGATTTTTATCCAGCAACCTCCTTAGTGAGGTAGCACTTGGTCATTCATGTGTCCTAAGAGCCCTGGCCTGTCTCAGTCGTTGGCTGCCAGTACACAGAGTAGCCGAAGGTCACAACTACCGAGTGCCCACTGTGTGCCAGGCACCGTGCTAAGAGGTGTAGATGGCAATTTCACATATCATTCACAGGAACACTATGAGGCAGGCACTGTTGTTACTCCTGTGTTAAAGATGAGGGAACGGAGGCTCAGGGGGTTAAATAACTTGCTCAGGGTCACCCAGATAGTGGTAGTAGTAGAGCCAGGATTTGAACTCTGGCAGCCTGACTCCAAAGCCCATGTGCTTGCTCACCTCATCTGACGTGGCCACAGCACCACCAGGGGTGGAAACACTGAGTCCCCCAGAAGAATGAAAGAACAAGAGCCTAGGGTATGATGGGAGGGTCCTGAGTAAGGCCTTAAAGGAGCAGTTTTGAAATTAGACTAGGTGCCTGTTTAAGTTAGAAAAGTATGCACCTAACTTAGACAGCTGCAGTCCCATAGCAGGACTCCAGCTTGAATAGAAGGCGGCAGATGGACTTGAACCTCACCGCAGTCTCAGCCAGGGGCCCTCGCACAGTGAGCAACCTGAGCAACTGCACATAGCGGCCCGCGTGAGATGGCGGGAGAAAAAGCAGCACAGAGGCCAAGATGCAGATGGGGCGCTTAGAGAATAATTGGGAACCATTCACTAAAGCACATTGCGTGGAGTACATGGTTTTCTGAAGTCAGGTTAGAGAGACACGGTGGGGGCAGATTGCTGAGGGTCCGAAATGACGACAGGCGAGTCCCGAGTGGCTCTGGGAGGGGGTGGGTCGAATGGGAAGGTAACCCCAAGGACGTGTGTGACAGAAAGCTTCAACACACGGGGATCTTGGCTCCACGAGTAGGAGGAACAGGATGGGAATACGGTGTGGTAGGTAAGGTGAGAGCAGGCTATTTAAAAGTCATCAAAAGGAAATTCAGTAGCCTGGAAAAGAGGACAATACGTGGGAACAGAGAGCACAAAGCGGGGGAAATGAGTGAGAAGATAAATGCCTTCCACTTTGCATTTTCCTCAGCATGGCCCTGAAGGAAGAGCTGCCCCTGTTTTGGTGCATTTCCTTCCGGAGAGGGTTATTAGACTGGCAGCCAAGGCAAAGGCTGCAGGCACGCGCAGTGAGTGTAGCGAGGCATCTGGTTACATTTGTCCTGGTGTCCTAGAAAACAAAATGCAGGAAGACAGGCTGGCTGAATGATAACTACTTAATCCTGTGTGTTTGGAGTCGATGCTCAAAGTAGGTTGATTCATAGATTAATGACAGCCTGGAGGGAGACTTTAGGTAAGAAACTGAGTTCTGAGACAACCAATTTGCTTATGATCGCGCAGCTGGTGAAGGGAAGAGCAGGATCCAAACCCGGCTCCTCCTGACTCCGAAGTCCATGTCCTATTTATTATGGAATAAAGACCAAAAAGGCATTAAGTTTGCTTGTGGAAAAAAAAGAGCTGGAAGAGATAACCAGAGGGGAGGAACACAAATCCGTGCCCGAAAGTACTGCGGCTGACGGAAGGCACTGCCAACGGGGAAGGACGAAAACAAGACAGATGTCAAAAAGATGAAATATGAGCCTCTTGTCTCGGTTTTCAAAACCCCCTGCAGAAGCGCAGAGGCCTGGCCTGATGCCTCTTCATGGTGGGGACACTTGGGGTTTTGTCATAGCTGTTGAACTCCGTAACGGCCCAGAGTGTGTAACACATCACTAAAGATCTACTTCCAGATGAGTAATTAAATAGTCCAATTAATTATACTCGGTCCGGCTCAGAGCCCAGGGTTCAGTTCCAGGTAACACGTTCTGAGAACATGGAGAAACTGATGCGGCCCGAAGACAATGCCCGGGAGCACAGGGGTCTGAACCTTGTCATATGGAAGGTTGCGAGGACCCTGGGGACATTTAAGTTTATAAATAAGAAGCTGGGACTTGTGAGCATCTTCTTCATGTATTCAAAGCTTTTACTTCTTAGGGCAGAATTCAGACCGAAAATTAGAGTGAGCCACTTTGGTTCGCTGTAGCAGTTCACCAAGTTATTCATCCCCTCTCAATTCCACCCCTCCCTGCACCCATTCTCTGACATCTCAATGAGTTAGGGAGAGACTGGACCAACTTTCGTGGTCACTTCCAACTTCGGGAACCTAAGATTTAGGGTCCTACTTGCTGTAGGGCCCTAAACTCAATAGCCTGGAAAAGAGGCTAAATCAAAACTGGCCATCAAAAAGAAAGAGAACTACTTTAAACAAGGCAAATACAGGTGTTCCTCAGTTTAAACAAACTCAAATTAAGACCTACATTTCCAGTTGATGGAAGTAATTTGCACTATCATTCTTTTAATTGGCAGCTTTTTAGTGCCTTTACGGGGTGACTTAATATTTTAAAATGTAATTATCACCAACTTTCCAGGACAGACATATCAAGGGAAGCTGTTACATGGGTTAATGTCCACTCCTGTGAATTCTATGCCCAACACACTGAAAAATGACCGCATTCCAATAATAGATGGGTGCTTGGGTATATAAATAAAAAGTGACAAGAAGATTAAAGTGATTGTGGTCATGCAGTCATCTACTGTACCCTTTTGAGTTTTGCGCAAATAAGAATTAAGGCAACACAGATGGTGAAGAAAAGGAGAGAGGACACCGAGCATGTGTGCAGTGTTTGCGAATGACCTTCCAGCCCTGGTGACCACAGAGCAAGACCATGAAGACTTTCAGATTTATGATCAATGAGCCATGCCTCCCGAAATTTATAGAAACAAACATGAAAATCAATGAAAACAAACACGGAGTGAACAGAAGGAGAGGAAAGGGAAAGAGAGCATAAAGGCACCATAAAATCCTGGTGACGCCTGTGAGGAGAAATCATGTGAATAGAAACTAGGAAGTGAAAAAATAAATGAGGCCTGGAAATTTGCAAAATGTTCATCTATCTGTCTGTCTGTCTGTCTCCTTCTTGCCCTCCGCTTGCATCCTCCACCACCCTTCCCACCCTTCTTATAGGGCTCATTAGATAAGTTCTGGTTCTGGACGCGTGTGATTAATGCCTCATTCATGTTGGGGTCTTGACAGCAGGATTCCTGGTGTCTGGGTAGACGGTTGTCATTACTTTAGGGAAAGAGGGTAAAACGAGGAAATGGCAAGTGTCCTGTCAGCTCCGCAGCAGAGCGGGGCTGGAGGGAGCAGCCCCAGCGGGTCTGTGGGCTCTTTGCATTTCACTTTTCTTGTGTTGGACTCCTGTTTGCTTGTGGTGTCACTTAAACAAGCCAAGTGGAGGAGATTTAAAAACAAAAGCATTTTAAATATACTTTTTTTCTAGTTAGATTCATAGTAAGTGAGTAATGTTTTGAGGAGGAAGAAAAAGAACTTGAAAAAAATATTATGGGAACAGTTAATGGTAGGAAAGTTTAGAAAACAGAGAGAGAGAACACTGAACAGAAAGGAAAGGAGAAGAAGAGAACAGTAGTTTGTAAGTTTATTAACTGAGATTGTTTCCATTTCTGCAGTTGCCTTAAAGCAGATGATTGCCTGGTCTGAGGTCAGCCAAGTTTATTGCTGTCTTTGCCTCTTTGACTGAGAAGTAACGGGCTTGAATTTTGTGGGTATGTGAGAACTGTTGCCGTCAATTGTTTGGCTGAAGAACAGCGCTCAGGAAGGTTCAGGGGGCCCCGAGCTAGTGAGTAGTTACCCCGAACTAGCGCGGGACCCGCGCCCTTCTGCTAGGACTGGCAGAGGCCCCGTGAGGAAGCAGAGCGCACAGCCTCAGGAGCCAGCAGACAAGGACGCTCCTCTCTCGCCTCAGTTTCTCAGCTATAGAGTGCAACATTAATTTTAAATGCGATAGTAATAATAATAATAGCTGTAGACCCTATCAATACACAGAGCTTAGTCTTAGCTGGTTGTGCCTGGGTGTAGGTGAGGCTTCGTTGCGTGCTGTCCCGGTGTGGCTGCCCAAGGGCTTCCTGTTTAAAGACAGCCGCGCAGTGACTGAGCTCCGGGCTGACAGCGCGGTTTAGAAGCAGAGTCAGCTTTCTGCTTCCCGGCCTTCCACTTCCGCACTTCCCTTTGGTTAGCGGCGTCTTCTGTCTCTTCCTCCTGGATTGTCATGATCGCAGGGCGCTGTGACTTTGCAGCCAGGGCACGGTGGGGCGTGGAGAGACGCTGGCACTAGCGCAGGGTGAATAAGGGAAAACGGGGGCTTGAAAAGCTGAAAGGAGTATATGCTTGGTGGATACACACTTTCTAGAAAGTTTTAAAAATTTCTTCTCTGCGAGAAAGGATGGTAGATAGCAGAGATGCAAAGATGTTTTAGAGAAAGATGCTAAACTGTCGAACACCAAAGAAGAGCTGAGCGTTCTCCATCCTCTTCCCGACAATGTTGTGGGGTGAGGATTATGGCTGGATTCTTGGTGAGGAAACTGAGGCACGGAGAGGTTAAGTTTCTCCAGCTACCAAGTAAGGCTTGAGATTTGAAACAGGTTCCTCTGACGTCCTGGTCCCATGAACCTCCACAGTGGCTGGCTGCGCAGAGTGGCAAGTTAGGAAGAGAAGGGCAGAATTTGCTTGAGTTTGACAGAGCGTATACATTACATTTAAAGAAAAAGATACTTTTCTTACAAAAATATTGAGGACAAGTAAGATCGAGGACAAGTCAAGTTTATGTGACATGCTTTGAACTTAGAAAAAGTTATGTTTTATAAGCCAGACTGGTGTTGATTGAAGAAGAGCGAGGTAATAAAAAATTAGAACAAGGAATATAATATTGTATGTCAGCTATGCTTTAACAAGAAATAATTTTTAAAAACTAAACCAGAAAAAGGAAGCACAAATGACCCTTCATCTGGACATCACTCAACTTACAAGGCTGGGGAGGGGACCCGCACAGGGACAAGCTCCTGATTTGTTTTCTTTCCTCTTCTATTCCCTCTGCTCACTACACTGCTCCCCACCCCCCCATCCCACCCCCGGAAAACAAAACAAAAACCATAAGCAGGAAAAGAGGAGCTAATTTAAAAAGGGGGAAGCCTCCTTGAGACCAGTGAAATCTCCCTAATCCTCAATGACAGACAGGGACCTGCAGAATGGCACTTTGATTAAATAAGGATATACAGGGTTTAGAGGAACTCTCCAGTGGTGTAAAGTTTATAAGTTTTTGAAATATATTTATTTGGCTTCCAAACCTAGAAACCAAGTGCCTTCTAGCTGGAGGGATGGTTCCCACTGGGAAAATAGGAAGAAATGTCAAGGCAGGGCCGAAGGATGAGACGGACACCCTAAGATGCTGACAGAGGGTCAGGTGCAGAGTCGGGTCAGGGGTGTGAAGCCAGCCTCACCGAGGGGGCCTCTGGCCTGAGCCTGATGCCCAGGGAGAGAACAGCACACCACTCCCGCCCCAGTTCCCTGTTTCACCTGCAAACCCACTGCCCGTTAGTGACCAGGGACAGCTCTGTTGCTGCTTTCCTCAGAAGTGCAGTAGTCAGAGAATGACTGCAGGTGGGGGGCACACCTGCACAGAAAGATGGGGAGCGCCCGGAAGGCTTCTTTCATCAGCCACCTCCTTGCGGTCTCCACGACTGGCGTCAGGTCAGCGCAAGGGGTAGCTGTTCTCAGACATGCACTCCCCTCCAGCTCCATGCGCTCACCCCTGCCTGTCACGCCAGGGGATTTATGGATTCCTGGGGCTTTGAGGGAGGAAATAATGAGTCACCTGGGGACAAGAGGAAAATAACAATGCCCCATGTGCATAAAAGCATACAAAATGGAGGCTTTTAGGAGGCACTAAAATCTCAGCCAACCAGCCAGAAATGGTTTGGTGGGGTATATTTCACTTGTCTTGACTTACTCTGGTTGCAATAAAATCAGAAATGTTTATACCTCATGGAGAGAGCACCTGTGGAAATAGACCAGGTCCTCCTGAGAAGGCCATTTATTCCTCTGGAATCCTGAGCCTAAAAGGAAATAGTCTTGCATCTCACTTGGGAGGTCCAAGGTCCAGAGAAGCACAGGAACTGTTGGTTGGGAATCTTTTCCAGCGGCGGCCGGTGGCCGCTGAAGGCCACTCCCAAGTCGGGGGCTGCCTGCAAGAGGGGTTGTAATGGCCGTGATTCAACTCCAGCCTCACCCTCTGCCTCTGGCCACAGAGCTGAGTCTCCAGAGAGCCCCGAAGAAGGATCTTACTAGAAAAGCATTTGGGGGTCTCTATTTCAGAGGATGAGTTACAAGTAATTCAAGACCAAGCACAGTTTTTTTCCAAAAAAAAAAAAAAAAAAAAAGCGTAAGCCTTGCTAGACTTCAGGGAGAAGGTGAACGTTTCTGATAAGGCCAGCTGGTCACGAGGCCTGCTGTGGCAGGGGTTCTGCTGGTGTAGAGCAGAGCAGAAATATTGTCACATGAGAACCCAAAATGAGGAAAAGCCAGCCCTCAGTCTCTTGGCCATACTCCATCTTTTGCTTTCTTTCTTTCGCTTTCCTTTCCAGATTGGATTGGTTTGCGTTTCCAGAAGGCTATTTAAGCAGCAGCAGACAAGTGAATTATAGGTGGCTGTTCATCCTATGCTTATGAATTTTTGAGATGAATGATTTGTGTTGAAGCCCCTACTGCATGTTTTTCTTTTATCTGAACCCTACCAGTGTAACTGGAGCGTTTCTGCCTCAGTTTGTCACCTTTCACTGGGCATTGGACAGGACAGGACACTGAAATAAACTAAGGTAGAAAGGCTCCAGCCACAGCCATTAGCTTCAGACACACACACACACACACACACACACACAGAGTAGGGGTTTCAACACAAACCATGGACCTAAAATCAAAAGTAGGAGTGAGGGACCAGTCACTTTGAGATTAAAGGGACCCCCTTTTTGGGAAACTCAGAATTTAAGCATCAGGAAATGTGTAGGAGCAGATGGTTTCCAGTCTTTTCCATCTAAGCAATTCTGTATTTTATGGGTTTTAGACTCTTTGAAATGTCAAAGTTTATATGCCTTCAAAGGCACAAGAGACAATGAGGACCATCGGGAAACCTGTCTAGATAAAGGCTGTGGGCTTCAAGATAAAAGAAAAGTTACAAGATGGAACTGACCGTTAGGGGTGCACCATTGCCCTCTATTGGATTAAATAAATCAGATGTTTGGCGTTGGTGTGTACTTCATTATCTCTAGCTGAGTTTGCTGAGAAGTCAGGGCACCTTTGAGTAGGAAATTAATTGATCCTTGTAAATGGGTCTTATCTGCTGCCCCTTCCCTGAGGAAATCAATGACGGTTGTAACTCTGATGGCAGGTCATTTATCATGTTTTTATTCACTCAGCATACATGTCCTAAGTGCCTACTAAACACACTGGTTAGGTGTTATAGGGAATCTAAGAACAAATAACAGCAGCTACTATTAGCACTTATTGGATACCTACTGCGTGCCAAGTTCTTTGATACATATTAACACACTACACACCCATGCATAAATGTGGCTACCCCTGTCTTATGGATGAAGAAACGGGGCACTTGGGAAGCAAATGGCACATCTGAGGTTCAAATCCAGGTCCATCTACTCCAAAGCCCATATCTGTCCTCTGAGCCACAACCCTCCTCCTTAAGTAGTTTATAAACTATTAGGAGAGAGAGGATACAGATGTACATGTGTATGCCAGGGGTCAGCAAGCTCTGGCCTGTAGACCAAATTCAAGCCATCACATAGTTTTGAGCATGAGCTAAGATGGTTTTTCCATTTGTAAATGGTTGTGGAAAAATTAGAAAACCAATAATACTTCATGGCATGTAAAAATTATGTTCAAATTTCAGCTTTCAGAAATATAGTTTTATTGGAGTCTAGCTTCTCCCATTTCTTTGCTTTTCTCCGCGGCTGCCTCCCGGCTACTGCAGCACGGTGGGTGGTTGTGGCAGAGACCATATGGCCGCAAAGCCAGAAATGTTCACTCTCTGGCCCTTACAGGAAAGATTTGATGACTCCCAGTCTGTACTCCCCGTGAAACATTATATATCCGTAGGAGAGGTTTTTAAAAGGATTTTGAGAGTTAAGAAGAGGGAAAACTAATATTTACTAAACCCAGGGTGTGAGGTGTGACCAGGTTGTCCAGGTGTGCTCTGTTTTAAGACTCAGTGTAGGAAAACCCAGACTCTAAAAGAGATAAATTAAAAGGTAGGCATTTGCATAACAAATTTTCCTTTCATTTTGTAAAAGGATTCACCACAGGGTTCTTTTATGCAATGAGCTTCCATATGCATGCTAATATGATTCCATTTACAAACACTCTATTCATAATAACTTTTCAAGAACTTATCTATTGTATACAGTGAGGCTTAGCTATAATCATTAATCATTTTCCTGGCAGGGTAAGGTTTCCTACTTCCGAACCGTCATTGAGCTGACCCAGCAATTGCAGAGGGCACTAGATGCTTTACCTCCTAATTGTGTCCAGGAGGGGCTTCGCCTGACAAATAAATAGAAAGGCTGTGGGTCCAAGTGTCTGCCTTAGGTGAAGTTCAATGGTTGGTGTAACTTCCCATTTTTAGCCAAATTCCTCTTCATTGATATAGCCAAAATCCTAAAATGTTAACTCCTCACTATTCTATCACTTTATTTCATGCACAAGATAAACTCATAAAAATTACATTTGTTGCTAACGTCCTGATAAATATGCCACCAGCAATACTACTTACTGATCCTCGAACAACACGGGTTTGAACTGTGCCAGTTTACTTACACGTGGGCTGGTTGTTTTTTCCCCAATAAATACCTATGCTGTCTGCGATTCGAGGCTGGGAGTGCCCGGGGCGGAGGGCCTACTGTGCACATCGGTCCGTAACACTTAGAGTAGAAGATTTGAGCAGCCTCGGATTTTCGTATCTGTGGGAGTCCTGGAACCAATCTCCCAGGACACCGAGGGGCAACTAAGCTTTCGGGGAGTCAAAAGTTATATGCAAGTTTTCAACTGTACGTGGGGTCAGCACCCCTAGCCCCACTGTTGTTCAACAGTGAACTGTACTTAGAAGGAAAAGTGTTTCTCTCTCTTTCTCTTTTTTTTTGCCCTCAAAGCATTATCTTAACTGAATTACAACATGAACTGGGGCAGTCATATAATCTTCAAATTAGAACTCTCCCCAGAAACATAGGAAGTGGTGTCACTGATTCAGTTTAGGCTCCCTCTTCCGATGGGTCCTGAGCCTGAATCTCCGAACAGCTTTCTGATGTTATGCAATTGCTCTTTTTAAGAGATGCATAAAACAGAACCCTTGGCTATTCATAGCCCACTTAGGAGGAGCTGACATCTTTCGAGAAGTTTCTTGCCTGGCACCACTTTGACAGTAACTGTGTGTTTCTTCTGAACACATTCACTTAATCTGGCTTTCAATTAAGGGTACTTTTTTTCAATAAACATGTAGTTGTACTTTAAATCAGTTTGGTACATGATGCAGATTGGTTTTGCAGTTTTTAATGAACCGAATTCGAAATTTCTAAATACAAAAGTGTCTACCTGTGCAACAAATGCCTTCAGGAAATATAAGGTATTTTGATAGAACTACACCTGCATGAACAAATCAGATGAGAAATCTGAAAAGGTTTCTATATACCTTCTGGCTTTAAAAAAAATTATTAGTGGCTGCAGATACTAACCTGCTGAAGGAAGGAGGGGAAAGCTGTGAGTTCTGGTGTAAGAGCTCTTCTTACACAATCCGACTAATTTCGTATTATATGATTTTGTTGTTAGAGCAGATTTCAAAACTACAGGCAATGAGACGCTTCATCCGCTACATTTCCACAAAAATTTCTGTGTGTGTTGACGTTGTGTGTGACAGGTATTCAAATCTAAGTAAATGACACCAATTAAGGATATTTTAAAGGGCCGTCTCGTGGCTTCTCTTTGCGTCCTCTGCGGTGACTGTATTTTAGAAATCAGCGTTCCTGGTAGACAGTCTGAATATTGTTCAGGTCCTTTTGCTGGGAAAAGAAGCTTAAATGGAAATGCAAGGGCAGAGGAAATCGTGCCTTGGAAAGTCCTGTGGGGGGTTGCCCTGTGGGGCAGCAGATCTGTGTCTCGGGGCTGCTAATGGATATTACGTGCAGTTCATGAGGGGGGGTGAGACGGTGGCAGAAGGCTGGTGAGAAGCAGGGGAGCAGTAGGGGCAGGAGCCCTTTGCGTGGTTCCAAGGTGCAATTTCTTAACAAATGGCTTTGTCCCGGAGGTTGGGGTAGGTACCGGGAGGGAGGCTGCTGGGGTGGTTTCACTGCCCTTGAATCCTGTCACTTCTCACTCACGTTCTATGGCAGGTAGCATTTTAGCCATTTCTAAGGCTGATCACTGGCAGAAAAAGCACATCTAATCCATCTGGGAGGTTCTCTGAAGAGGTTGGCCCTGTCTTCATCTACCCGTGAGGTCAGAAGCACTGTTAGTGCAAGCAGCTTCGAGAAGGTGCCACTGCATTCTTGAATTGTAGAGACAGCTGCTCTCTCTCTCTCTTCTTCTCTATCTTGAAATTGTTGCTACCATGTTTTATCTCCATCATATATATTTTGTTTCCCAGATGCAGTATGCAGTGTTGGAAGGTATCGATTGCAAAACAATAGATAAATACTGAATAAGCTATATTAGTTCAGTTTTCTTTTCTCATGGTGGCAATTTTAAACTTTTCAAAATTAAAACTAATGGCCCCAGCCAGGTGGCTCAGTTGGTTGGAGTGTCATCCAGAACACCTAAAAGTTGCAGGTTCGATCCCCAGTCAGGGCGTGTGCCTGGGTTGCAGGTTCAATCCCCATTTGGGGTGTGTATGGGAGGCAACAGATGTTTCTCTCTCACATTGATGTCTGTCTGTCTTTCCCTCCCTCCCTCTTTATCCTTGCGTCTCTCTCTAAAATCAATAAACATATCTTCAGGTGAAGAGTAAAAGAAACTAATGGCTATAGAGGAATGCGATATAAATTTTTATGCAATTCTATCATCAAAGAGGAGACTGACCCCTAGGGGTGGCACATTTACCATCCTCTGCTATTAGGGAAGCAGAGAGTGGTAAATTCAAGGAAAGAATTTGCAAAGCCCTCTGATTTGAACAAAAATAGAGCATACCCCACTTCACCCTGAACATCTTCCTCCTACCAAACAGCCTCTGAATAGATTTCATTTCACAAATGGAAATGGGATGCAAACAAATATTTTCAAAGTGATTTCATAAAGAGTAGGCCTGTTTAATTGGGTTTTTTGAGCCAGGATTAATATCATAAGCTGGGGAGCTCTGTGATGTGCTTGTGTCGTTGGCTTTGCCGGGCCACCTGCCTCCTGGGGGGAAGGCAGAGAGAAGCGCCACCGCTCAGAAGCAGCTCTCGTCCTGCCTCAGCCCTCTCACTGAAGTGACTTACAGCCAGCCTGAACCAAGGCCTGATCTGAATTACATGGAATATAGGAAGTAGCTTCCCAAGCTCAAGGTCATTATCTAGAGCATGCCTTTAATATTCTTTTCATCTCTAATTTATGTGACTTTCTAATATGTTTAGCATTGGCACTACCCTTGTCTCCCTCCAGCTTATTAAGCTAAATTTGCATAGAAATGGAATGTTGGTTTTCAGGACCATTCACCTGACACTTGATCTCCTGAGGCCACCAGTGTCTACTGTTGACACCATGAGGGTGACCCACAGATACCACATCTTAATGTGGTGCCAACTGGAGGCAAGGCCTTAATTAGGGGGCGCTTTGCACGTTAAAGTAATGGGGTAAAATCGAATCAGCAAAGACATTTAGCATTCACTGAGGAGGGCAGAGTATGCCTTCCTATTGAGTGGGTCATCCTAGGTCACAAAAATTTTAATTTGCCTCAGATGGACAGATCTTGAAGAAAGTGTACAAAAAGTGTACTTTTGAGGGGAGGGTAGTTTGGGCTGATGAGTAAGCTCAGACAGTTAGTGATGACATTTTACTTCGGCTCCTGAAATATTTTTTGCTTAATATCTTTGGGATTGGTAATATTCATCTCTACAAATTGCCTTTGGACAACCAAGCAAATGTGGAAAATCAAGGAAATGAGCCCGTTGCTATCACCGCTGTTACAGTCGGCTTTAATCCCTGGATTTCTGCCGTTGCGCCTGACCACCAGGGGCCACCTTCCTTATTTACCCAGATCTTGTCACTTGGGCAGAAATCCCCACTGAAGGGACAATTGCAGTTCCAGTTTACTGGTCACTGAAAGTCAGTTAGGTTTGGGGGTTACTAATCTAAAGGGTTTTGGACTTCGGCAAATTTTGCAAAACATAAATACTGAACAGCAGCTTTCCAGACTGCATCCTGACAGTAAGCCGTCTTAGCAGAGGGCCGAGGGGTTTGAGGGTCATGGAGAGTAAACATCAAATGTCACCAAGAAAAGTTTCTGGGAGATGAGAGAAATATAGAAGGAAACTTGGGCTGCTGTTAGCCAGGCTACCTTTGCTGAGGATAAATTAATCCCATCAAATTATTTTAAAACAAAAATGCTACTTAGCTTTATCTTCTATGACATTTCGCCTCTATTATTTAATTTAATTTCACATCCTTATGAGTCGACTCTTATGACCTCCATTTTACAGATGGGGAAACTAAGACTCTAAGAGATCTAATTACTTGCACAAAATCGTATAGCTAGCTGTTCACCAACAAAACCAGGTCTGAGCTCTCTCTTCCATCCCCGCTGTCTCCTAAAACCAAAACCTCTGTTTCATTTGTAGGCTGACCTATTGATCTTACACAGGTCTCATCTAGTATTAGGAGGGGTCAATATTTTAACTCAATTCGGAAGTAATAAAATGAAAAGTTTTCAAATGTACTTGGCTTATACTACATTAATAAATTAAATAAAGAAGCTGATCTGTTGAGCCTGCCAACTCTCAAACCAGAGTGCTTTCTACTCTCACACCGCACAGAAGGCCCTGAAGTTCCCCGCTGGCCAATGCTGGCCAATTTTCTGAAATGATTCAGATGCAAAGGAGACAATGGCATCTGTCTAACTAACACTGCGTGGTTAAATACAGCTACCAAGGGCAGCCATGGGACCCTCAGGTACAGAGCAGCCTTTCCAGCCCCTCGGGCCTCAAGTTCAAGATGACAGTGAGTCTTTTCCTCATTAACCAGACATGGAGATGCCCCAGAAATGGTGACGGGCAAAGGGAGATGAAAGGAGAGTGAGTCTGCCTTTCATTTTCTGCTCCTGGCATCTAAGGATTCAGAGGAAGATGCCGGAAAGCAGGTCCTAAAGGCTCTAGCAGCCCTTCTCAAAGACAGAAGTTCTCACTGTGCGCCTGCGCCTCTCTCCCCGGCCTGGAGACCTCCGACCCCTCGCCTATCTACTGCTAAGACTGCTACGCAGCACCGCCTGCTCTGCTGCCCTTCTCCCGGCAGAAAGGCACAATGACCACATTCTTTTTCTTCCAGCTTCACGTTACAACATGGAAGCCATCGCCAAGTTTGATTTCACCGCTTCGGGCGAGGACGAGCTGAGTTTTCACACCGGAGATATCCTGAAGGTAGGTGACCTGGGGCCCAGGGGCTCCGTGGGGAGTTTAGGTTGCTCTGCTCGCCGAATTAAACTAACAATCCATGCCTTTGTTTCTTAAGGACTACACACAGTTCCCTTCAAAAAAGAAGTTTACCTCAATCAGAAGGGTTCCTTCCAGCACTGTGTGCCAGCTATCAGGCCAGGCGATGGAAGTCCAGTTGGCATAAGCCGCCATCCTTGCCCTGAGATGCTCGCGGTCCCTGGAGGGGAAACAAATGCACCCAAAGGGCTGTTATAGATGTCCTTGTCTGAGAGCCTGGGGACCGCAGGGGAGGAGACAAGTGACCCCACCGCGAAAGATGGGTCTGTAGGCACCTGTGGCAGCATCAGTTATCTGGGGTGTAATGAAGGCGAGTCGGGCTTTTAGTGAAAGCTCAGAAATGAGCAAGCCCGTGCAGAATTTTGTGAGCATGCCAGATTCAACAGGGCTAGGACTTGCAAGAGTGGGGGTGCGGGTGGAGACAGCCTGGGAAAGGCAGCTCGAGGAGGCGGGGCTGCGCACGTCCGGCCTGCACTTGAGTTGTAGTAGCCACTCACTAAGCTGGCAAGGCCTTGGACCTCCCAGGTGTCATGCCCCCCACTTACACACTCTGCATCTCAGCCCCTGTTTTGTGCAAAAGAGCACAAGCCCTTCAAGAGGGCACGAGGAGTCTGTGATACCAGCACCCCCGCCCCGTCCAGAACACCCGCGGAAATCCCGATCCCTGGCCCTCAGCGGCCCACATGGCCAGCCCAGCCGCACTGAGGCCACCGTTGTCTCTCCACTAAAAATTACGCTTGTGATAGGAGGCACCTTGTCAGTGTGTGAGAGGGTGACTCAGAAAGTGTCTGTGGAGCATAAACCAGGTGATGACTTGGTTTGCAACTTGAACACCCCCAGTATTTATCCTTCTAACTGATCTCACCTGGCAAGATCTAGTAATGTGGCTGCAAAAAGTGTGCCTTCAATGTTTTGGCACACTTTTGCAGACACATTACTGGAGCTTCTCAAGGTCGAAATGTCCTTGGGCTGCTGACCCAGGAAAAGATCCCAGTTTCTTTGGGATCTTGCCAAGATCACAGAGGGATCTGCCATTTGATGACCAATCTTTCCCTAATTTATAAGGTATTGTGAACATGTGACTCTAGAGTGGGGGAGGGGCCAGCACCCCCAGCACCCACCCCTCATCTGCCATTGCAAACAGAACCTATTATCTCAATTAAGTTTTCCTTGTTCCCTAGGAAAGTTAAAAGAAAAAAGAAAAACTTTTCTCAGCTCTGCTTCTCAATCCAGTCTCCAATTCCTTTTCTCTCTTTGCTGCCAGTACTGGCACGGATCCTCTCTGCTGGGTGCCTCCACTGCCCCCCTTCCGGTTCATTCCACAGGAGCCCTCTGGGATCCAACTTTTACCCCCAGTTCTCCCTTCAAATCCACTGATGCTGTCCTTAGTGTGGAATGTAATGACCGTACCAAAATGCCTGTAGAATGTGACACTGCTCACTGTCCTCTTCTGGATTTGAATGGCACTCTGTCTGACACGCAAACACGGTCCTCTGCTCTACAGATGTTTCTCCCCTGACATCTCCCGAGCAGCCCCCTTTGCTGGAGAGGGGCCTGATGCAGTAAAAAGGAGCAAGGAACTTTCGAGCCAGATAAATCTGAGTTTGAATCCCAGCTTACTAGCTGTGTGGCCCAGGGCTAGTCACTCGCCCGCTCTGAGCTTCAGTATCTTCTTCTTCTATGAGTGGAGGGTCTATCTTTCTTGTAGGGTCGTAGAACGGATTAGAAGCAACGGCCCCATCCCAAAGCAAATGCTCAGTAAATGGCCACCATGTGTCGTCAGTGTTACTCCTGCTCGCTGACTGTTCAGACTATTGCCACAGCCCCTGACTGACCTCATCACCCCTGTGTCTTCCTCCTTCAATCATGCTATGCCCTACTACTCTCAGAGGGATCTTTCTAGACAACAAATCAGGTCACACCTCTTCCTTATTCAGAAGCCTTCAGTGGTTCCCCATAACCGGTTGGTTGAAATCTAAGCCATCTGACCCCAACATCATCATGCTTACGCGCATGAACACGCACACACATGCACACGCACACACATTTTTGTGTACTGATGCCCCCAGGTCACGCTGCATTGTGTCTTCCATCCTTTCTCAGGCTTCCTCCCTCCTCCAAATGCCCTTCTCCCACGCACACATATTCGACCACCTGTGCCTCGGAACCCTCGCCAACCCCCTCCCTCCTGCCCTGGGGAAATTAATGTCTTCAGCATTTCCACAGCATTTCGCACGCACCTCATTCAGCACGCTCGCGAGCCCGCCTCACATGACAGTTATTTATGGGCAGGCCGAACCTCTGTGCTCCCGCGCACCCCAGACATCCGCCTCACATTGCTGCCCTTGCCCCGTGGGATCCTGATTGTCATTTATGTGTTGGCCACTGGACAGAGCTCTGTGAGGACAGGGACCGGGCCTGCCTCAGTGGCCACAGCAGCAGAAAGGTGACCCTCGCTAATACATAGTGAACGGATGAATGGTTGATTCCTCCTTTGGTCTGTGAGCTCCCTGAGATCAAAGCCATGCTGGGTCGTCTTTGCATCTGCCCAGCACCTGACACTAAGCATGGCCCCAAACAGGTGCTCTGGACACATTTCTTGAATTGTTGTATTGCACCTCTGCATGCTCATTTGGAATTCCATCCGAAGGCCAGACTCCTCCTTTTCAAAGTCTGTGCATCGCAACTGTTGGGATAAAGAGAAAAGCAGAGAGGGGCCCTCTGGCTGGGCCTCACTGAATGTCTGCCTTGTGGTAGTTAGTGGCCCTGCCTGTGGGTCTCTCTACATAGGGTGCAGCATCAGTCCCTTCCCCCCCAGAGCTGGGTAACATGCTCCAGGAGCCTCACAGATGTTTTCAAAGCCGTCTCTCGATGGACCCGGCAACTCACTCCCGGGACGCTCTTCTGTGGTTGGCCTCCAGCGCTAGAAGACTAGGCAGCTTTTTCATGAGGGTACAAAAATGGCTCCCAGCTCACCACCAACCCACCCCCTCCAGACTGCGAGTTCCCCAGGGCAAAGGCCCCGGCTTATGCACCTCTGCATTCCCAGCACCTAAGTACAAACAGCAGGTGCTCACTAGATGCCAATCACAGAATGGTGAACAAGGTGGTGGACAGGGAACTCCTGCCCAGGGACTTGATCCTGCTGCTTCTGAGAGAGAAACATTTGACAGGTCAGAAGTGTGGTGTCTTGTGTCCGTATCACAAACCTCTGGGCCTGCAGCTACACACAGCGTCAGTTGGATATGTCAGTTGGATATGTCAGTCATCTTGAAACATGTCTCTTGACCCAGTTGATTTCTGTCTGCTTCCGTAATACATCTAGCTCAACCCCATTTCTTCCTACTAAAACAGGGACCTAAAGTTAATCCAGGCACCAAGAGTTAATCCTACACCATTAACTTCTTCAGTCCTTCACTTTTCTGCTATGCCTCTAAGAGCTGTAATTCTATCCAATTTTAAAATTCTCAACAGCACATTTGTCCTCTTCCCACACCCAGCTCGGTCTCAGGCCGTGGGACCCGCAAACATATTCTGGGAGGCAGCGTTGTGAGAGTTAAGATAGTGAAGCAAAGTGTCAAACCTAATGTGTTCAGGCTGAACTCCTCGCTCAGGTTTACGTGATGGGGGCAAGAGATAGGGGAACCGAATAGATGGAGAGATGAGAACAGGAAGTCAGGGGCCCTGTGCCAGCAACGGCAGGAGGAAACCACCTCCCCCCAAATACTCTTCTTTGCTGAAAATGGATTTTTTAAAACCGTGTCTTCTAGACGTCCAAAATAGCCTGTAAATTCACCTCCCTGGGAACACAGTCTCGGGCAGACCAAGCGCCAGGTGGCGGGGAGAAATGGCCAGCATCGTGCGATAGATAATCTTTCAGTTGCTGGAGGAGGTAGATGGGTGTGAGCCATGATGACTAAAATTACAGCTGGTTTCAGGTCAGAGAACTAAGCACAGAATGTGGTTCTTACTGTGAAGAGCCAGTTTCCAATGGCCTCTTTTACCTCATCCCTGCTCCCTCTCCTATTTGACATTTGCCACCCAGGCCAAACTCCAAACTCCCGTGTGACGGTAGGAAGGAATTCCGAAGCCATAAACCCAGGGGATGGCATGGAGTGGCATGTCCTCGTGCATACCAGGTGCTGGTGCCGAGTTTCCTAGTTCTTCTGACCTAGATTTTCTGCTCGCCCCCCCCCCAGCACACACATGCCCACGTGTCCTCTGCGACAGCAACAGTCACACATGACGTTAGAAACTATAAAGTTTTCTTTTCTCAGCAATTCTAGAACTCAAATATGGGACACATTTTTATTTCTTCAGAACAAATGATTAAATTCAAAACATGCATGCTGAACACTTTGAAGAACTTATAAACCCTTCTGTGTCCTTCAGAGCCGGAGTCCTCCCTTGTAAGAATATCACATTTCACAGAATTATGTTTTTGAAAAACAGCACACACTTTCTAAAGGCATCCCAGGCAGAGGGTTCATTTGATCTTCACCACGGGCAACTTCACGGGCAACTCTGGGAGGCGTTAGCCCGTCTTTTTGTCCCCATTTTGCAGATGGTCAATTGACTTGCCAAAGGTCACACAGCTAGTGACCAGGCCAAACTAGGAACCAGGTCTTCTCATTCCAAACTCAATGTGCTGTCCCCTTCCTTTCCCCTCGGGAGGGATACTGGAAATGGGTCATCACTGCTTCTCAATTACTTAGCTCTCTTTAATTCTCCTTTCGTGTCTGAGAGAGAGAAACCCGGGGGACCCATGGCTTCGACTTCACCCACTTTCCGATGATTCTAAAATCCCATCCTCACTTCTGAGTCCAGACATGCATCTCCCGCTGCTCACGAGCTTCTCTTCTCATATGGGCCCGGGGCGACTTGCGCGCACCCACACGCGATCTGAGGTCCAGGCGTTTTTCCTTAGACCCGCTCCTCCTCTATTTTCTATTTTAGTAAAGGCTTCACCGCCCACTCAGTCTCCCCAGCCAAAACTCCAGAGCCATCCCAGAATCCCCATACTTCCTTAGTTCCACGAATAGTCATGAAATCCTGCCCATTTTGCTTCCTGATTCCTCTAAGATATGTCCTCACCTCCTCTGAGCCCAGATCCCCTTTGTCTCTCGCCTGGATGCCTATGGTCGTCAGTCCTGCAGCTCCTCCTCCTGCAGCCCCCCCTCCCCACCGACTTCACCCTTCCTGCCCGTCTCCGCTCTGAGGCAACACTCTTTCTTAACTCTGATTCTTCCTGTCTTATTTCTCTGCTTTAATGACTCATCCCTTAATGGCTCCCTGTAGATTTCAAGATAAAAGTCCAAACTTTCAAGGTGGCCCACAAGGCCAGTGCTCCCGATTCCCCCTCTCCCTACCTCTGGACCATGATCCAAACTCCCACCAGACTGAGGCTTTTCACTCCCAGAAGGCAGTGCACTTCCTCATATCCCAGAAGTAGTTTTTTTGACCTCAGGCTTCTCCTGGGTACCTTCTGCCGTCGCCTACACCACCCAGACGTCCTCTCTCCCAGGTCGTCTTTCCTGCTCGCCCTGGTTTCCCTTCATCATAGCGCTCCTGTCAGACGTTTTCAGCTACAAGAAATAGGCACTAAATATGGCTGAAACAGCAGCAACGGTTCATTATTTCTTTTCGTCCAAAGTTTAGAAGTAGGCGGCATCCTGGGTGGCTGATGCTGTGGCTCTGTGACGTCATCAGGGTTCTTCCCATCTTTTTGCTCTGCTATCTTCATTCTGAATTAGTGTTCAGGTCTGTGCCACGTATTTTAGAAACACTCTCAGAGTGGGGTGTGGGCAAGTGTTGGTTTTTTAATGGTGAAATAGTTCCTGAAATAACCAGAAGCCACATAAAGCCAAGTCCGGCCAGTCAGACGAGTAATCGAGGTAGGTGATAACTTTGGAATCAAGGCCAAGGTAGGACCGTACAGTAACGAGACAGCACTTCCGGTTTTGTCTGTGACCTGGCTTGAAAAGCGAGTTTAGAAAAGGCATTCCAGTTATCTCGAGTTACGTCCGAATTGTTTGTGAAGCACAAGGAGTGTGAACACAAAGAGGTGTTGTTTCCAAGCTGGCCCCACTTGGACATTTAAGTTTTAATCTGCTTGTTTCAAAAAAAAAATAGAACAAATTAAAATTTTAAAAGGTTCCTGGTTACCTGGCAGAGAAGAAAAAATACGGAGTAGCCACTCTTGCCTTCTCACCATCAGCCCAGATGATGAGCTTAGATGCTGAGGTCTGGGACACATGAACTTCCACACTAAAAAGAGAAAGGGGTTTAGGGAAGCCCCTGAGTGCTCAGTCTTGGAGGCCACACCATGGTGGGGTCACACATGTAGGTGGCACTTGTGGACAGAAATAGCTTGGGGTCAAGAAAAGCTAAACTCCAAAGATGACCATGCTGCTCCCCCACTAGGGCAGCTGTGTGGTTTCTCTGGTTTATTTTCTCTAAACCCAAAGGGCGCTCTTTGCCCCGCAGCCTCTTTCTTTTACTTCTTTGTGTCTTCCCTACAGCGCCTTTGTCCTATGTTCTCTTCCATGTAGATCTTAAGTAACCAGGAGGAGTGGTTCAAGGCAGAGCTTGGGAGCCAAGAAGGATACGTGCCTAAGAATTTTATTGACATCCAGTTTCCTGAGTAAGTATTTCCAGCCTTCTGAGATGGCTCTACCCACACACGCTCCCCTTACCTCTTCAGTAGTCACTAAAATTATCCAGGCACGCCCAAGATACTGTCAAAAATGGATGCCTCTGGAGAGGGAAACACACAGCTGAAGGCCAGGGGTGGGAGAGATTTTCGTCTCACTGCACTCTCTTTTGCATTTTATACCATGTGTTCATATTCCTATTTCAAGTTTATAAACTGAAATCATCTGTAACTGTAATCACAAGGTTTCCAAGAACTCCAGTGGGAGAGCTGCTGGCCACCCCACTTCAGGAGCTGCTACTTCAAAGCACTTACCTCCCAACCCGGCTTCCGTCCTAACCAGGGACCCCAAACAGCTCCGGGCCCTGATCAGACGCGTGGACGCTCTGCCACCTTAAACCATGCTCACACCAAAGAGAGAAGTCAGTGGGAGAAAAAGGGAAACTCCCTTCATAAAGAGGAAATGAAAATTTGAGATTGAATCTCGTTGTCTCAAGAATTGACCACAAGGGTTAGATAGCTATCTAATCTTGTCTAAGAGTCAGGGACTAGCCCAAAGAGCAAAAGTTCGCTAGAAAACCAAAGTGGTATCAGTGAGCACGGGGAAGTGCAGCAGTCTCTCTCCCCGTGAACCAGCACTGACCACTGAACACTAACCTCCACTGGGCTTTGATGCTGCCCTGTAACCTTCTAGATGACGAAATCGTACCTCCCCTGCTCCTCGAACCTGCACCCCTCCCCCACCCCTCTCTCAGCCACGGCCTTGCTTCCAGGTTCACTGGGACAGTGGCACCAACCAGAAAAGCTCCTCTACCCCCACGCCAACCTGACACTGCTTCCACCCACGTCCTGCAACGGGGCTGTGCATCTAGCAAAAATTCTACCCTCTCTCCCCCACGTCAACTTTCTTTCCCTCTCTGCTCAGTCATTCCTGTCGGCAAACAAAGATGCTGCAATTTCTCCCATCCTACCAAAAACCCAAACCAAAAGCAAACAAAAAACTCTGGATCCCAAATCCTCCTCCAGCTCCCACTGCACTTCTTCAAAGGAATCGCCTGTATTTGTTCTCTCTAACTCCGCTCCCCACTCCCTCTGGAATCCTCAGACTCTCGCCAACCTTTCTGTCAAGGTCACAGTGAACACTGGCCCCTGGTCCATTCTCACCCGTCAGGTCAGCACAGTTTGATGCGGGGACCTTCCTTTTCATTGAGACGCTTTGTTCATTCGGCTCTGGGACGCCCTTCCTCCATCCCGCCTGCTGCTTTCTCCCCATCTTCCTAAGCTCCTTCCTCCCTATGGAGGTATTTTAAATCCCCCCACTCCCTACCCCCCTCTTGTTTTTCATCGTCCCCACAGCTCTTACCATCATCTGACACGCAATGTATTGCAACTCTCCTGTTGTTTACTGTGTGCGCCCACCCCTACGTGAGAACATAAGCTCCAGGAGGGCAGGGGTCTTTTTCTTATCTGTTCTGCTCACCACTTATCCTAAGTGCCCAGAAGAGGGCCCAGCACGTCTCACTTAATAAAAGCTGTTAAATGAATGAGTGAATATCTTTGGAATGACATGTAATATTGAAACCCTGGCCACTCATTTAATATGTAGTATGTGGACAGCTTGGCAAATCCTGAAAAAAGTCACTTATCAAATTCCAGTTGGGAGACAAATGTGTGTTTTCTAAACAATCACGTCACTGCTTGCTGCGTCTTCTAACACAATCCCTTTGAGGTATGGCTGCGGCGGGGCGTGTCCCGTTCTTTGTCCCATCCCCATTTTGTTTCTGACACAAACCCCGTAGGGCCCTACGGCAAATACTCTGGCAGGATCTCCAGGCAAGTGACCACCAGAAACCCTCAGCTTCCAGCCCCCTGGAGCCAACCAACCTTCCCCTGCGGCCCTTGGCCTGTAACAAGGGCACCCCTCCCGCCACCCGTCTGTTCAGATTCCCAGATTCCAGAGAACACGGGAATTGCTCACAAAGGAATCCAAGCAGTTCCTGCTGGACATTGACCTCCAAGGGGCACACGCGCTAGCCCTCCGGTGGCCGCAGTTAGGGCAGCCACCTTGGAGCAAGGGGACCCAGTCCCGCCTTTGGCCTGAGCGATTGCAAACACTTGTCTTGCTTTCCTGTGGTTGAAAGAAGCTTCTGGCCTCCTTCCCCGAGACTGTAGCCCCCGTGGAAGTGCTCGGCCCTCCTCCATTCCAGGTACTTTCTAGTAGAGTCTTTGCCTCTTTGCCGTAAATATCTTTGCTGGAGCGTTTTCGCTGCATTTTCCAGGTACGACTGGTTGGCTAAAGGCAATATTGTTGTTGTTGTTGTTTTAAAGATAAATAACTGGTTGACAATTGACAGTTAGTTTCATTTCTTTGTTGATGAATCTACTGCCATAAAAAAGAAAATAACTGGTTGACAGTTTGATTTTGATTTTTTTGTTCGGTTAGTTGGTTTTATTTCTCCATTGATGAATCAATCAATTGCCTTCCACAGACTTAATCCATTTAAGCTAGTAGTCGGTTTGGTTTCGCTTTTTTCTATCGACCAGGTCTTGCAGTTACATTATCTGTAATCTATATTATCTGTAAATCTCAGCCAGCCCTCTTATTGTTCTATACAGCGAGGGTAAACATGGTGGAGGCATTGAAATAGCGCTTCTCCCAGAGGGTAAAGGTTGTCCTCATGTTGGAGCACACTGACTGGGAGGAGAGGCGGGGCCCTCTTTGAGAGCGTAGAGCTGAACCCACGCCTCCCACAGAGCAAAGGCGAGGGCTTAGGTCCGACCCACACACTAAAATCAGTTATCTGCACAGTAGTGCCATGGAGCTACACTCACTTTAAACATATTCAGATACAGCCTTTTTAATTTTCTGTTCATCTCTTGTGATTTTAAGTTTTTGTTATGGCAAATTGCCTTACAGCCAATTAGTTATGGGTTGAAAATGTTGACGGCAATATGCTTGCAGTGAAAATACACCCGGCCTTTTTCAGATGTCACACGCCACAGGCCACCTGCAGCAATACTTCCGGAGGCTGCCACCCTCACCGCACCCCGCCATCCTCACCGCACCCCTGAGAGAGCAGTTTCTCTTTGGTTTTTTCTCTTCCACAGTAAAGATTCTTTCCAGCCTGGATTTTTGAGGAGGCCCAGGAGCCCACTGTGTAGGCGTGGTTCCCAGGCTGACACTAGCCTTGCTCATTTCCAAGCCGTGTGCAGGCTCCCCGGGTGCCTTGCAGCCTCCGCCTCGTGCCCTGAGCAAGAGCACAGGGCCCTGGGCTGGAACTCGCCTTTCGGGCAGGCCACTGAGTTCCTAGCCAGGGAGCCAGCGCCCAAGGCCCTTCCCAGCTCTGCCAGGTCGCCGGCTGCCCCCAGGGACTGAAGGGATCCCTGTCCTCCTGTCACATTGGATGCCCCTGCAGTTCTTTTCTAGCAACATCCCTCACGCAGCTGCCAGCAGGAGGCTGCTTCCTGCAGCGAGTCACTCCCACCCTGTCCCATTTGGTGCAGTGGCACATTTCCCCGATTCGGCTTTCTGAGCCGCAGAGGCTTCTCCAGGGGGACAGAGGGAGCATCGCACTGGCTGTGCCCGAAAACTGCCTGGAGCAGTTTCCTCTGCTCCCTGCTGAGCAGAGACCCCAGCCCTCTCCCTTTGGGTCATCTCACGCCTACTTCCACCTCTTGTCACTCTGGCATCTCACCAAGATCCTCTGTTTTTTTTCTCTCCCAATAGATGGTTTCACGAAGGCCTCTCGCGACACCAGGCAGAGAACTTACTCATGGGCAAGGAGGTTGGTTTCTTCATCATTCGGGCCAGCCAGAGCTCCCCAGGGGACTTCTCCATTTCTGTCAGGTACTGGCCATTCCCGACACCTCCCTGACCCAGACTGCTAAAGCCACGAGGTGACGTCTTGCACGTGACCTGTTGCTCGGGAGCACGGTGGCCACAGGGCCCAGGCATCTTCCCAAATTCCGTGATGCTATTCATTTCCTTCCCATAACACGTGCATGTAACTCCTTAGCACATTGGTCTGTGGCCAAAATTGTATGTACACTTATCTGCTCCCACCCCCGCTAGCCCAGGTGCTTCTGGAGAGACAGGATTTTCATCTGCTTCACCTCTGTGCCTTTAGCGGTGCCTGTACCCCGTAGGTGCTCCATGAGGGTTTGTGGAAAGAAGTCAGAAAGAATTGTGCACATCCATCTACATTGTAGCCTTTCGCTACTGATGGATGCCTGAAGCAGGGTCAGAGAGAAACAAAAGCCCCAGGTTGTTGCTGCAGGGGACACATGGAGCTGCGGGACGGCGCAAGGAGAAGGGCAGACACCCACAACTGAGGGAAGCAGAGCCCAGTGGAGGAGGGTGGCGGGCGGGGGGTGGAGCCTAAGAGCAAAACCTCTCTGAGGTGCAGCACCCGGGAGGAAGTGACTCAGTCCAGGCACACATATGACACAGCCCCACGCTCCGAAGCCCCAAGTCTGAACACACTGCGTGTGGCCAGCGTGTCAGGGGCTGCCGGTCATGTTTCAGACTTGGTGACCACATGTGAAAATGCCTCAGTGCCGATGGCAGTGAGGGAGGGTGGCAGCCTGTGCAGTGAACCCTACCATCAAGGTAGTTGCCAGGAAACGCTGGTCTGGATTATTCAACGTATTTTGGAAGGCATGTAGCCTGAGTGCTTTAAGTACATAAATCTGGTCTCAGGTAATAAACTGAGGTCACTTGATTATTTAGAAAGAATGGATACTTTAAGGAATAGATAGGAGGGACTTACAAATAATGGGTCAACCAGTTGTATGCGCGGGTGCCCCTAAAGTGCTCACAAAGGGCTTGTGCTTGTCCACAGTGCCCACGCAGTCTCGCTCAATCTCGTGACTGTCCTTTCTTTTCCACAGCTTGGGCGGTGGTGTGTTTTAGGTCAGGCCCATATTGATGCATCACGAACTCTAGGCTTGTTAGGCCTTAATTAGTGAAGTTTTGCACTTAATAAATCTTACAAGTCAAACTTATTTCTTGAGGGCCCCGATTACAGAACGGATGGAGTCAGTTGTGAGACAGAAGGCGTCTCTTGGTGCCTTTGGTTTGCATGAGGTTGACTCCGGCTTCTTCAGCCACACACCACGGTTTCCTTTTCCTTAATTACCGTGAATTCTACGAAATGGTCAGCCTTGACTTGCGCCGGAGTCTTCCCCCGGCTGCTGAGGCAATGCAGCTCCTCGTGCGGTGATTATTGCCGTAATCATTACCACAGATTCTGCAGAAACGTGGTATAATGTATTCCAGAGCGAGATCATTGTAATTCATTTATTTATACATCTGCTTTCTGTCTCAAGCACAGATAATTAAGAGCTAATTGCAGTTTTATCACTTAGCGTTTGATAAGGGTCTGAAACACCGGACTTCCATGTCTGGAGCGCCCTCTCACTCTGTGTTCTTCCGCCAGAGGGGGTGGGTGAATAATTATTCCACAAGGACATTTCCTCCTCCTCACCCAGATGTGAGGGGCAATGACTAGGAGTCAGGCCATATGGTGTTGGAGTGAAGAAAACATCTGTTAACAGCCAACACCACGGCGAAGGCCATGCAGCGATTGCAAAGCGCCGGTCACTACCCCCGAGGCCCTGAGCAGCGTGGCAGAGGTCACCACATGGTTCACCCAGCACATAAAGGAGGCTGACGGTCAGAACTCCTGTCCCCTCTGAACACAGACCACTCAGTCCACCCCTAGGAAACCTCCACTCACCTTTAGGTATCTTTACTCTCCAGCACTCTAAATTCTTGACTTTTTGGGTCAGACAATTGGTATGATTATCGTCAGTTAATTTTTAGATATAAATGTATGTCCATTTCACAAATAAACTTGATATTCTAAAGAGAATGAGTTGGAGATACTAATAAGGGCCCAGGGCCCCCTTTCCCGATGAATAAAATCCCGTCTCTGCAACCCTGCTCCCCACATGCCCACCCCTTGTGAGCCCAGTTGGCGTCAGAAGATGCCCGTCTATAGGAGTTAGCACGTGCACATGGTGTGGCGGGCTGGGGTCAGAGACCCTGGGCTCTTGCCTCAGCTCTGCCATTCACCCGTGGTGACCTTGACCAAGGCCCTCCGTCCCTATTTCCTCAGCTGTAACATGTAGACATAAGGATAAATAATCTCCAAAGTCCTTTCCAATTAAAACTCTACACTTCTATGTAATACTTCTTTCCTCAAAAGCTCCAAATGCTTTGCAACCTTATTTATGCAAAACATAAATCAAGACCAAGAGATCTACATAGAGAACAAAGCAGGACAAATTTCTCAAGGTAGTGCCTTACTGTCCAGAACAAGTCTATGGGCTCGGAGGAGCTGGTTCAAAGTGTTTCTGATAACAGAAAGATAACAAGGGCTTGGAAACCCCTCCCCCTGAGTCTTGGCAGAGCCCTTAGCATAGTACAGTACTCAAGGGTTGCTGTGCTTCAGATAAACATTGTTAAAAGGTCCTTGACCTCATAGTCTTTAAAGCTCTTGGAACATATCTTGTAAAAGATCGGCTCCAGTGTCAGAAGACAAATTACTTCTGCTCTAGCACAGCCTGTGTCCTGAGCAGACCTATCCCAAATCTGCCCCCAGAGCCCAGTGATAAGCGAGCCACCCGCTCCTCCTGTCCTGCCCTGAGGAGCTCCGCTCGCGGGATGCGGTCAACCCTACGGGTGGGGGCGTTGCCACCGTGTAACACACAGTTTGGATTTGCCTTGATCTCTAGGCATGAGGATGATGTCCAGCACTTCAAGGTCATGAGAGACAACAAGGGTAATTACTTCCTGTGGACAGAGAAGTTTCCATCCCTAAATAAGCTGGTGGACTACTACAGGACGACTTCCATCTCCAAACAGAAGCAGATCTTCCTGCGGGACAGAACGCAAGAGGAGCCGGTATGCTTCCGGGCCCAGCCGGCCCAGTCTAGAGACTAATTGAGGCGGCTGCAGCCTTCCTTGAACCGCCCAGCGGCACGTTTGCTAGGCAGGCGCTCTGAAGCTTCGGAAAAGCAGACTAACCTGCAGTCAGATCTCAGCTGCAGGCGTCGCTTCACACTGTGTGCCTTTGGGAAGTTCTCCGACCCTCTGTTTCCTCTTCCGTGACGTATGGGGGTGATAGCGGTATCTGCCTCGCAGGGTGGCTCTGAAGGTTGGAAATGATGTGTCCCCTTCTCGCACATCAACCCGGTCACACTGTAAGCGCTCAGTGCACAGGAGCCCTGATTGTGGGTGCCATTCTTTTGTCACTGATGTCACCACGTCACAGTTTGTGGCCTTGCTGGAGCTTTAGGACAGGATTTGGGGTGGGGAGGAGGCGTTGGAGGAGAAAACTAGCCCTGGAATTCTTGCTCGTGGAACAATTTGGAATACAGAGTATTATTTTCCTAGAAAATGCATGGGAGAGACCTGGCTTTAAATCCTGATTTTATCACCAGCTATCCTCATCACCTAGCCAACTGAAGAAAACCTTTCTGAGTATCAGTTTGCCCATCTGTAGAATGGAGAGAATGTAGTACCTCCAACACTGGGTTGCTGTGACGGTTGAATGAGAAAATATAGTTACAGCACTTGTTGCAGAGACGGGCCCACGATAGGCTCAGAGGAAACACTGACTTGCCTTCCATAAGTAAATCCGCATACACACAAAATATGTAAAATATTTTTCAAAGGAAATAACATGGTATAGGAAGACAGGTATCAGAAGGAGCATTGACCAGAACTGTTAAAAACCCAGGACCAGGTTATTTGAAAAGGCACTGAGACTTTCAAAGCAACACGTGCTTTGGGGAAATGAAGAAAACCATCCCTTTCAAGTTATTGGTCAATTTTAAGGCTGAGAAGTTACAATCAAAGGAGAAAAGGGCGTTCCCGTCAAGCATACACAGAAGTTCAGAAAGAAATACAAAGGTTAACCAATTATTTTAACCAGGAAGTGGACAGAGGGATTCATTACTAGGATGTACATGGAGAAAAGAAAGGCAACATATAGCTGCCTTGACCTGGATTAAATGAGTTCATCTCTCTAAAGTGCTTAGAATAGTGCCTGGCATGTAGTAACTAAGCCCAGGCCTCTGTAAATTGATAAATGAAAATAACTCTCTCTGGCTCCTGAAGCATGAAGACCTGCTCCTCCCAACATGCCCAGTGCAGGCCTGGTTTCCATGGTGCTGCGAGTGTTGTGTTTGGGTCTCTTTCACCAGGCTCTAAATGACAGTTCAAAATCACGCAAAGGCAATAGCAGGGCTTATCTGGAGGGTAGGATGTCCAGCGGTGTGGCAACGTGTGACAAGGAGGGGTGGCATGCTGTCAGTAAAATAGGATATCTAAGCTTGATTACACAGAGAACAGCGAGCCCCCTGGGAATGGACCAAATGGGTACCATGTGGAAAGTGTCAGTCTGTGACCCAGACACCTGCCATCCCCAACGTGGGAGAACCGAGAACACAGACGCTCTGAACCGTGGGTTCTCGTCAAGCTGCCCCCACCCCACCCATCGGCTGTTTCCTGGGGCTGTCATGAGCAGAGTCTAGGAGCAGCTGCCTGAAGGGTGGGGGGAGGGCCAGGAGATGTGGGAAGAGGATGGATCCAATCGTCTCTGTTCTCTCCCAGGGTCGCCGGAGCAACAGCCTGGACCAGAGGGCCCAGGGCGGCCCACACCTCAGTGGGGCTGTGGGGGAAGAAATGCGGCCTTTGATGAACCGGAAGCTGTCGGATCACCCACCGCCCCCCCCATCGCAGTACCCCCCAGCCCCACCCCCGCAGCAGCGGTACATGCAGCATCACCATTTTCATCAGGTACCTGGAAGGGATGCAGCCGGGCACCCTTCCCCGGAGGCTCAGGACACTTGGTTCCCCCCGCCACTTCCTGCGTGAAAACGCCCCCCAGTGCTGGAAACAAGCGTAGCAAATGGGTGCTGGGGCTCTGCTGCGGTCCTGGGGCTGCTGGCCTGGCCCAGCCTCATCAGGTCTCACTCAGCTCAGAAAGCAGATCCCGGGGCCCCCAAACAGCAGAGATAGGCTAGGGACACTGCCTTGGCCCAGAAGCCTCCACGAGTCCAGTGGCCGCCTGCCTGAACACACACACACACTTTCTCCCTCCAAGGCCTCAGTGAACAACTGCTGCGCTTTCCTGTCGGCACAATTTCAAATCCATTCATGCCGCTTAGCCCCCTGGCTGTCAGAGAGCTACAAGAAAAGCGGATTAACACCTGCCATGAAGCCTTGCTTATTTATTTATTTATCCGTACCCCCTCCCTGCCTTGTTCCAGGTGGGATTTTAGGCGGCTTACTGAGATGGACACTATAACCAGATAACATTGTTCCTGAATTCCTTAGCAGGGCACCCAGCGTGCTGTGTGAGCTGCTCATATCTGTTTCCCCCGCCGCCTCCGCGCTGCCTCCCTCTGCGCCCCGCACAAACACTCTCCCAGCAATGCCACACCACCTCCAGCCGGCAGAATGGCCCGTTGCATCTTCTTTCATGCCTTCGAGGCTTTTATATCCTGTCCCCTCTGCCTGGAATGCCCTCTCCTGGCCAATCCTTTAAACTGGAGTTCAAGTATCACTTCCTCTATGAAGTCTTCCCTGATTGCCCAGGCAGACTTAGACACTCTTCTCTCTGCTCATGTATCACTTCAGTGTGCATAATTTCCCCGCTGAACTGACGTTCCATGAAGACAAGGGACCTATATCCCCAATGCTTAGTACCTATCCCCAATGCTTAGTACCTATCCCCAATGCTTAGTACCTATCCCCAATGCTTAGTACAATACTAGATACATGGTAGGTGCCTGCTAAACAGTTCTTGATTGAGTAAATGAACCTGCCGTCATCTTTGCCTTCAGAATCTAAGGTCCCTTTGTCACACTTCCTCCTCTGGCCATCACTTAGGGTTGATTGTCACCATCAGCAAGTATTCTGGAACACTGGCTGTGTCGATGGCGTCTGAGCAAGGCACTGGGGGAGAGTGGGAGGGATGCTCTGGCAGCATGGTGACAGGCCCTCTCTTGCATCTGCCCCCAGGACCGCCGCGGAGGCAGCCTGGACATCAACGACGGGCGCCGTGGCCCAGGCCTGGGTGGCGAGATGAGCGCAGCCCTCATGCACCGCAGACACACAGACCCGGCGCAGCTCCAAGCGCTTGGGGTACGTGAGCTCTCCCCCTCTGGGTCAGTGGAGGCCGCCAGATGGGCAATCGGAGAAACGTCAAAGTCCACGGAGCTCAAATGGAGGTAGTGGGAACCCAGAGAGTGACAGGGATCGGGTGAGGAGGGGGTGGCGTCCTGGGTGGGGCTGGCCCCAGCCCGGCACCATCCATCCAGCCTTGTTCTCGTCGGCCGGCAGCCTTGCCCTGTCCTCATATTTCTCGGCTCTGCTTCCAGTGGAGAAGTCGCTGGGCGCCATCCTGACCCGACTATGCCAGTACCAAGGGCTCAGTGCCGGCACACTGCCATTCTGTTTGCCACCTGACGAAAGTAAAAGGACCACCTGTCGGTGGAGGGAGAGTAGTTCTCAAGGATTCTCTTGGGGCTGGGAGAGTTTCATCTCTGTCAGCCCAGGTCCTGAGACCCAAGAGTGACCCTGGGGAGCTCTGATAACTTCATGCTCGGCTGCGCAGCCGGCGTCCGCTTACAGCGGCCGCGGGGGTTTGAGATGGCTCGGCAGAGCCACACGGCGGCCTTTGTCTTGATGCCAGAGCTAGCAGAGTCTCTTCCGTGTGATGGTCCCAAGGCCAGCCCGGCCAGCCCCCCATTCAGCGGGACCCCTCTGTGTTTTCCCCCGACAGCGAGTGCGGTGGGCCCGGGCGCTGTATGACTTCGAGGCCCTCGAGGAGGACGAGCTGGGGCTCCGCTCTGGAGAGGTGGTCGAGGTCCTGGACAGCTCCAACCCGTCCTGGTGGACCGGCCGCCTGCACAACAAACTGGGCCTCTTCCCCGCCAACTACGTGGCGCCCATCATCCGATGAACCCCTTCTGGAGGGGCCGGAGGCTCTGTCGGAAGCTGCCTGCGGGAACGAGGAGGAAAAGCTGGAACTGCATCCACGCACACACGTGCCTATGTATACACACATTTTATAACAGCAACTTATTGGCAGTTTAGTTGGTTAATTAGTGATGTGAAAGTAACTCAGGTGGAGGCTTATATTCACACTTGTTTTTCTACTCCCCTCAGCGGGGTGCAGAAGGTGGTGGGGGTTGGGAGTGGGGGGCGGGGACATGGGACTGAGATTCCTCCTGTTCTAAGGACGGCACCACTTCCTCCTGGTCCTGGGAATTGTCACCAGGCAGCTCAGCGGAGGTCCACACCCCAGCGCTGGCTGCAGAACAGCAGGGTGGAGTCGGACTTGGCGGGGCAAGTTCTGGCTTACCTGCAAGCCCTGCTCCCCTCGAGGGTTTGCAGGGCAGCTTTGCTCCTGTTCCCCAAGAGTGAGCACTGCCGGGTGGAGACTAGGGTGCAGCCGCACAAGTCCGAGCTGGAGCGGCCAGGGTGTGCGCGCAGGACCAGAGCACAGGCGTCCCGAGGCCGGGCAAGGCCGGGACCTGCATCTCCTTCAAAAGACTTGATTTTTGGCCAGTCCCCTTTCTTGTGGCTGACAGGAAGAAACAGGGACGCCATGAGGAGCCAAGCACTGGGAAATGGAGGGCTTTTCTCACAAGTCTCCCAGTGGCTCACTTGGGTGTAACCCCCATGTCCCAGCTTCTAAGAAAGTAGCCTCCTAGATCCTGTAAAGTGCCTGGAGAAGCCTTGGCCAGGAGTGCTGAAGTCAGAGTCACTGTTCTGTGGCTACAAAGGTGTCTCTTTGGGGCTCGACTTGTTCTCCTCCTCGGTTTTCTGCATGGGGAAGGTGCTCTGCCCCCCGGCACCGGGAGCAGCCTACTTCCCGAGAGCGCTGACCAGTGATTGGCTGGCTGGCCGGCTGAGCTTGACCCTTGGCGGGACCTGGCTTTCAGATGAGCTTCTTGTTTCCCTGACTGTTGGACCTCTGCTCATATCTTCCCCCCACCAAGAGCTGCACCTGGGGAGATGAGCCCCATGACGACCCTGTCTCTCCTCAACACCTCAAAGTAGAACTGTGTCTCCCAGCACTCAGCCGAGGGCATGAAGCACAGACCAGCCTGGCTGGGAACAAGGGACACTGGGAAGGAAGCTCAGTGTCATAGGGGAGCCTGAGGGCACACATCTGCGCCCAGGACACCTAGAAGGAGAGTGTGTATGTGTGTGTGTGTGAGTGTGTGTGAGTGTTCTGAGATGTAAAAGAAGAGGTTGAGGCGAAGTGTTAGTGAGCGGGCCTATCGGGTGTGTGGGGCTCTGTTCCTTTCTCCCCAGCCCTTCCTGCTCTGAGGAGGGACAGGGGCAGCCATCATCAAAGGTGATATAAGAAAAAAAAAAAGGTGATATAAGAAAAAGAAAGAGTTTGTGACTCAAAAGTAACTGTCAGTGTAACGTAGGCTGTGTCTCTCTGACTCTGAATTCTAAGATTCTCTGATCCCCACATCACCTTCAGAGAAACACAGGAAAAGCAGGGACTCCGTGGTGGGTCTCAGGAAGGGAGAGAAAACAGCCTGAGAGAAGCAGGGGCAGTCGAGGATGAGTGAGCAGCATCTAGCAGGCAGAGACATTTCAAACGATGAAGGAGCAGTGTGAGAGGCACGAAGGGAGGGAAGGGAGCAAGGGGTGAAGTGGGGCGGGCGAGGAAGACACGAGCCAGCAGGCAGACCAGGCTCTGGCGGAGGGGTGGAGGCGGGTGGGGAGGAGGAACTGGAGCAGAGAAATGAACACCAGCAGGTAGGGGGCAAAGTCGCCACAGGAATGAGGACGGAGAACAAAGGCAAAGGAGACCGAATAGGGTGTTTGGTGCTAGGTAGTGTGAGCACATTAATGTTTGATTCGACGGTATTCAACACATGTGCTTTAAATAGCCCACCAACTCAATCCATTTGTCTGATTACATGGGAGGATCAGCCCCAGTGAGGACAGAGTGAAATGATTTGGTTCTGGCCTGGATTTCATGCTTTGAAACCCTTCTCAAGGAAGCAGTGACAAAACAAGGGCCCCTGTTGTCAGGCTGTGCCTGGTGCCTGTGTCACACAGCCCCCCAGGTGGGGGCAGGGTCCAGGGCCTGCCGAGGATGACCATGCAGTGTGGGCAGGGCATTCAGGGCCCCTGAACTGGGCCTTCTGTCCCACCAGAGGCCATTGTGGAAGTATTTTTCACTGAGGTGCTGGAACAGCCTGCTCATCACGCGGCTCGGTGCAGAAGGAAGCAGATGTCCCCCTGACCGCCCAGAGAACAAGGGCCCTTAGGGACCAAGCTAAGAGGATAGGGACCAAACTGTCCATGCTTGGGGTGGCGGGGGAGCGGGGCGGGCAGCTGGCTCTGCTTGGCCTCTGGTGCTTTCTCCGGGGGCACCTGCACAGCGCTGCCCACCCAACAGTGTTTCGGCACCAGGGGCTCATCCACCCAGCGCTGCTCACCAGGCGCACGGCCAGGAAACAGCACATTTGAGTTCGGCAGAAATGCCCTGTGTGACTCGGGAGCAGGGAACTTCCAGAGAAAACCCAGTTCCTGCTGGACCAGTTCGGTTTCCCTCACTGCTTGCTGAGGCTCGCTGCATTTCTGAGCTCTGGCCCGGCCCCTGCCCACCCACTTTTAGGTGGCCTCGGGCGATCTAAGGCCGGGGTGCTTCTCAAAACAAGTGTGCCTGCAGATTGTCTGGGAGTGTGTTAACCTGCAGGCCCTGACTCAATTCTGCGTCTCTGCCCATCTGTGAAGTTGGGTTGCCGGGTCCCGGACCGCACTTTGAGTGGCAAGGGCAAAGAACTGGCAGCGAGCTGCAAAAATTAAATCGGGGTCCTTTTCTGGGGCATCTTTCTTTGTTGCTAACAAGTGAGTTGCTTTGGCCGTGGGAGAGACAGACGTGATTCAGAACTGTCATTGTGACATCACATTTGCCCAGGTGACTTATTATTTTAGCATCGCCATCTCCATCAGGAGTCAGGAAATTTTAGGGTGAGAGGCATTCAGGTGAAGTACAGATGGGGATTTCCTGATAGTAATTATTTTAAACGTGAGCAGAGGTTGCGAAAGCTTTCTCAGGAAATCTTTAAACACAAAATTGATTCCTGTCAGGTGCGAGCTTGCTGGAGGCAGGGGAATGGCCCGTGTGACACCATCGGACCTGCACTAGCCCAGAGCAAAACAGGCGGCACGGGGGACAGATTGGCATGGTGAAAATACCTGCTGTTTGTCTTGTCTGCAATCAGCACTTCAGCCTCTGTATAGCAAGGCAAGGGCATGAGGAAAACCGTGTCAATTCTTCCAAGTCCTGCTCCATCCAGTTCCTTCACTTCTCTCCATTACCGCAGCCAGGCCAGCAACAGCAACTGAATTAGCCTCCACACTTTCTCCCTGCATGCTCTCTTGTCTCCACTCCTTTCTCCCCAGAGAGGCCGGAGCAATCTTCATAAAACAGGGCTGTGATCGCTCACTCCCCTCCCTGGTGCACCTGAGTTAAAATACAAAGTCCCAGCGTGGCCCTGTGAGGTCTGAGGTCTGGCCTGTGCCTCCCTCTCCAGCCCCATCCTGTGCCTCTCCCCTCCTTGCTTTCATGCCCCTGTTCCGCTGGCCATCTCTCCACCTCTAGATGGCCAAGGATTTGTCCCCAAGTCCTTCGCACCTGCTGCTCCCTCTACCTGGAATGCACACCCATGTTCTTCACCTGGCTAACTTCTGTGCATCTCCAGGTCTTGGTTTAAATGTCACTCTCTCAAATTGTTCTTTTCTGACCCCTGATCTAAAGTAACCCTTCCCATTAGACCGTCTCGTGGTTGCTGGTGCCTTTCCTGAACAGCGCACGGGTGGTGGTACTGGACTGAGGTGTACGGCGACCAAACCGTATGCTCGCTGGGGGCGGGGCTCACCTGTTCTGTCCACTGCTGTGTGCCCAGCACCCAGCGCTGTGTATGGCATACAGAGGCTCAATAAATGAATGAGCCAATGAAACCCGCCTCATCTCACCTATATCGTTCACTCTGTAACCCAGATGCTCCCTTCGTTCCAGACCCGTAGGTGCAAACAAGGTGATACTAACATTAATGGTCAAGTTACAGTAGCTTCAAGCAACCTGCCGTCAAAATCTCATTCGTTCTGAGAGTCCAAGAGCAGGAGGCCGGTGTTTCTGGTGTGTTTAAGTATCGATCTGCTCGTGTCTGTCTCCGACTCTGGCCACGTTTGGTCGCCTTGAACAGTCTGGGCTGCTGTCTTTCCTGAAGCTGTGGATTCGCTGTTCATTGCACCTGTCTGCTGGTGAGCTAGCCTGATCCTTCAGGAAACCTAAGCTGCCCCACAGTCCATGTGGTAAGGGGTTAGGGAAGGGGTGGAGTGGAGAATGGCCTGCACCCAACTCTGAGTAGCTCTTGTCCCTGGGTCCCAAAGAGGTCCCTCACAGTCTTTCACCATCATAGCTTGTTCCCTTGTCACCGGAGCCATCAACAGGACAGGGGATGTCACCTTCCCCTACATCTCCTTTGTCTCTCCCTATTTCCCCTTTCCCCATCAGCTGAAAAGAAACACCCCTCTACCTGTTCATTTGTGAAATAGATACCACCTAGGGCCCCAGGGGATGTGCACCCATTTGTATAATCTGGGCTCAGCTAGAACCAATTTATTAAATCAACGAGCATTTACAAAGCACCTCCCAGGGCCAGACGCAGTCAGCCAGTGGGCCCTTCCCAGCTCTTGACTCTGCCCTCTCTCTGTATTCGGCGGGTCAGTGCCTCATTCAGAATGCCTCTCACTCCTCTCCCAGGGACAGTCTCAGAACAGGTCCCCTGCCTCCTGGGTGGCCCCGTCTAATCAGCCTGACTGCCAGAGAACCTTATTAACATGCAAAGCAGGTGACATCAGGCTTCTGCTTGAAAGCCTTCAGGGACTCCGCAGAGCTTTCACACCAGAGTTTAAACTCCTCGGTTTCACACTGAAAACATTTTTTGATCTGACTGCTGCGTGTTTGTTCAGCCATAACTCCCACCTCTCCCCGGAATGCGTCATGTTCTCAGACCTCTGTGTCTTCCCACTCTGTTCCCTCTGCCCGGAACACCTTCCACTCACCTTTTTGTCCAGTAGGCCTGTCTCAGACACATTTGCTCAGTCTGAGGGGGTGGCCTCTAACTACATGTGCCTATCCAGTGTTTGCAGTGTGGCTAGTGGGAGTTAATGGCCTTATGTGGCAAGTGGCCAGCTCCCTTGGTGGGTAGCATGGATCCAGACAACTGTTACTCACTTTGGAATGCTTAGCTCAAGGCTCAAGCTGTGCATTGGGAAGCCATCCCAATGTCATGGCTGATATAGCTGCCCCTCCTTTACATTCCTGTAGCATCCTCGCTCTGCATGTGTCCCGAGACTCAGGACCCTGCAGCAGAGTCAGGAATTCATTGCCCTGCCTCCTCCACTGGACTGAACATTTTTGAGGGCAAGGAAAACAGTTCACCCAATACAGGGTAGATGCCTGAATACACTGGTGTGCTGATAAAGGCTTAACAGCTGGCTTCTCTGGTGGAAAGCCCTAATCTGTTGTGTTTGCCAAGCCTGTGATGTAAATATTTTTACCACATGACAAGAGAATGAGAACCCAAGCCACAGAACAGGAGACAATATTTGTGAAAGACATATCTAATAAGGAACTGTTATCCAAAGTGTGCAAAGAACTCTTCAAACTCAACAATAAGAAAACGAACAACCGGATTTTAAAATGGGCAAAAGATTTAAACAGACACCCTCTGACGATGTAAGACTGCAGGCAGGCCTATGAAACGATGTTCACCGTCACGTGTCGTTGGGAAATGCAGATTAAAACAATGGGATACCCCTGCACATCTTAGAAAATCCAGGATCCAAAACACTGCCAGCACCAAGTGCTGATGAGGACGCGGAGCGACGGGAGCTCTGGTTCACTGTTGGTGGGAGTGCGAAGTGGCACGGCCACCTTGGAAGAGAGTTTGGCCATTTCTCGCAAAACTAAACATAGTCTTAACATACGATCCAGCAATCGTGCTCCCTGGCATTTATGCAAAGGAGCTGAAAACGTATGCCTGTGTAAAACCTGCCCACGAATGTTCATAGCGGCTTTGTTCGTGATTGTCAAAACTTGGAAGCGACCCAGAAGTCCTTCAGTCAGCGAGTGGATAAATAAACTCTGGGACATCCAGACAACGGAATACCATTCAGCACTAAAAACAAATGACCTATCAAGCCATGAAAAGATATGGAGGAACTTTAAATGCAAGTCACGAGGTGAAAGAAGCCAGTCTAAAAAGGCTACACACTGTGTGATTCCAACTGTATGACCTTCTGGGGAAAAAAAAAAACTGACAGTAGAAAGATCAAAGGTCGCCAGGGCGGGAGGGGAGAAGAACGGGTGACACACGGAGGGTCTTTAGGGCAACGAAACTGTTCTCTACGGTGACATAATGGTGCCTACGTGTCATTACACGCTTGTCAAAACCCATAGCATGCACACCACCAAGAATGAACACTGGTATAAACAATGGACTTTGGGTGAAAATAATGTGTTGCTGTAGGTTCATCAGTTTTCAACAAATGAACCACTCTAGTGGGAAGTGTTGATAATGTGGGAGATTATGCATGTCGGAGGACAGGGAGTATAAGGAAAGCCTCTGTCAGCTGCTCAATTTTGCTATGAACCTAAAACTGCTCTAAAAAAAATTAAGTGTATTAAAAAAAAAAAAAAACACCTCCCACCATGGGTGATTTCAAGCTACCAACATAAAATTGCTGAACTCAGAGTGGGGAAGAGATGTGCACAGTTGGCTCTTGAGAATGGGTAAGAACCAGCTCCAGTATACCACAGGAAGGAAGGAAGGAAGGAAGCTAGACACTAGGAATATAAGAAACATCTTTGGGCTCATTAGGAAGAAGTCTATCCATACCTGCAAGAAGCTGGCCACACAGCTACAGGTCTGATTTCAGTTCCAGCTGAGAATGTAAAGGACCAAGGAGTCATGTCTTTGATTTATTCAGGAAGAGGGTTTCCTTTGGGTCCTTTACCCTTAATACCATGCCTTGACCAGGCATCTACTGAGGGTCCCGCTCCGACTAGTGTAAAGTGTGTGAACTTGAGGCCATGAGGACAAGAGCATTAGTCAGGAAGCTTTTGCCTGCCAGGAAACGGAACCCTGACCGGAAGTATCCTGCACCAGGGTTAATGCCATCCCATACAGGAAGTTCAGAAGGAGGGCAATTCCCAGCTTGCTGAATTCAGCGGCTCAACACCACCTTCCTCTGTGTCAGTGACGTCTCAGTGTCTGTTGCAGTTCCAGACGTCACGTGCAGACTGACAGTGTCCAGTGAAGAAGAGAGGCATTCCTCCCCAATTTCCATCACTGCGGAAAAACCTTTCCCAGGAGTCCTTCCACAGCCACTCCCTCAGATCCCATTGGCAATGACTGGATCGCATGCTGTTCCTAAGCCAACCATTTCCAAGAGAGTAAGACCACTCTGATTGACTTAGACCAATTGGTGGGACCGTACAGGAGACAGAACCTGGGAGCCCAGGCAGGGTTCTGCCCACAAGAAAGAAACGGTGAGGGTAGGGTGGTGGTGGGCAATGGCCGTCAAGAGCCAACCTACAGGGAATATTAGAAGATTCACATATTAAAGGACCAGATCACTCCATAAACATTTCTTGAGACAGTGAAGGAACAAGGTGGCAGTGGGAGGGCACGCAGCTCCCCAGCTTTTCCCCTGTGAGTTGAAACACCTAAATGGATGCACACACCCATGAGCCCTCCTCTTTGGATTCCCACGTGCAGATGAAGCCAGCATCAATGGGGACAGAGTCCATGCCATTCACAGAAACCAGAACTGCACATAATGAGGCCCTGTTTCTGCTGTGGGGACCGAGGCCCCAGCCAGCCGGATCTGTGTCAAGTCCCAGCAACTCATTGACCCCAGCCTGAGCCTCCCCAGCGCAGGTTCTTCCAGGTATGGCTCTACCCAGGGCCATCTGTGCACACATTCTGATGTGGGCGATCCCATTTCAACAGGTCAGAATTCCCCAGGGTGGGCAGCACCTGGTGCCTCCCTCCCTCTGCTCTAACCCGGTTATTGGGAGTTGCTAGGTAACTGCTAGGCAGCCTTTGCTTCCCACTGCTGAAGGAGGGTCGGTTACCATGGCAAGTCCAGAGGAGATGGGGGGTGCAGGGGAAAGGGAGTGCTGGCCAGTGGTTCTGCAGCCTGGATTCTGCCTCACCCTCTCTGGGCCACTGGACCTTGGGGAAGTCTCTCCCCACTCTGGGCCTCAGTTCCTTACCAGTAAAATGAAGGAGAGTCTAGGTCTTTTCTTACTCTAAACCGCTGATGTATGCAGCCAGCACAAACTAAATAAACAATGGCCCTCAAACTCCTCTTAGGTAAGGATGACTCAAGATAGGTGCAGAAAAGGGATGGGCTGAGTTATTTGTCTTTGAAATAAAACAGAGAAACTAGCAAGCCTGCATCTCCATTAGGACAAATAAAAGTTATGGAGATTCTCCCTTCTGTTGGCAGAAATTTAGATTCTGGAATCAATATTCGTGAGTCCCTGGGGCTCCCTAGGTCCTTTCCAGATCCAGACTTCCTAAGAATGTCCCCTTAATGGTATGTCACCTTAGGGTCCCTGGCTTGCTAAAGTGTGATGTCCTATCAGACAGGGTCTACTGGTTCCCAGGTCACTGGAGCCAACCCTGACTCCTCCAGTGCAGGGCTCTGCACAAGCCTCTGAGGCCTGCTGCCTGATGTCATCTTTGTTCTGAGACCTGACCCCACCCTCTGCCCCGGCTCCTGTAAGGAGATCCCCATCCAAGGCCAGACACTGGGACCTGGCTCCTCCCCTCCCCGTCTTGTGCAGGCCAAGCACCTTTCCCAGAATCCAGACTCCTCCTGCTGAAGTTTCCTAACACTGGCTGCCATCCTGCCTGTCTGCGTGCCTGAATCTGCAGAGTCTGTAGGCTGCTGCTCCCTCCCCGTCTGTGCAGCACCCCTCGCCATGCCAATGACCTCGCCGGAGCCCCTGGTGCTGCTGGGGGCACAGCAGCACCACGACCTGATGCCCACTGTCACACCCAGAAGAGACCCCAGATGACCCCAGAAGAGAGGGTGGACCTCACTCATCCCCCAGTAGCTGGTCTGTCTGTCCCCTTCCTCCTTGGACCCTGCCTCCAAGGTCCAGTTCTAAGTCCCTGCTGCTCCCGGACCTTCCTCACCACCACACACACCTGGCGAAGAGGGTGTGTCCGAGTGTGACTCGGGATGCTGGAGTCATATCAGGAAACGTTCCCCACCCCCACTCAACAGCCAAGTGCTCCCCTGATTGAGAGCAGAAGGAGGAATCGCACCTTGTGCACAAGGAGTGAGAACCACCGGGGTGTCTGGGTGAGTTGCATTTCAGCTGCTGGCCGTGCTGTGAGGCACTCCAAAGCCTCCCAGCCTGGCCCTGGAGTCGTACACCCCCAGGGCCCCTGTCTAGACTCTGCCACGGACGGTGTGAGCCTGGACAAGTCACTCCACCTCTCTGAACCAGAGCCAGAACCTGAGCTGTCGTGAGAGGCAAACAAAAGTGTAGATGCTGTGGGGTCATGGCCGGGCAACGGTGGGCAGCACCCCCTACCCCCTCACCCCCCCCCCAACCCCCGTGCCTTCCGGATGGCAGAGAGAGCCTTCTTTACCTGAGCCCGCCCCATCCCCGGGGGCTCTTCCCGGCAAAGGCCTCCTCCCCTTTGAAATGGTCTTATACACGGCCCTGCTCAGGGCCAGTCTCTCTGCACCTATCAAGCTGGTGACTTGCTGATGTAGTAAATCAGCTTTGAGAGAGGTCCTCTCCCTGGCCTCGCCCACCCTCTTCCAGGTGATGGCTGACTGCAGTGGTGGCCAGCAAAGAGCAGTGCTCAAGGTATTGGCCAAATAAAGGAATGATTCTTCTTTTTCAATTTATTTTTCAGTTACAGTTGACATAAAATAGTGTACCAATTTCAGGTGTAGAACATAGTGATTAGACATGTACATACCTTACAAAGTGACCCCCCATAAGTCTAGCTTCCACCTGGCACCATACGTAGTTATTAAATATTATGGGCTATATTCCTTATGCTGTGTTTTACATGCCCATGGCTATTTTCATAACTGGCAATTGGTAGTTCTTAATCCTTCACCTTTTCCGCCCATCCCCCTGGCCCCTCCTGCCTGGCAAGCATCAGCTGCAGCATTATTTGCAGTAGCTGAGCTATGGAAGCAACCTAGGCATTCACTGACAAAAGAGTGGATAGAGGATGTGGTACATACGCACAATGGAATGTTATTCAGCCATAAAAAAGAATAAAGATCTTGCTATTTGCCACAGGAATGAACCTAGAGGATATTATGCTAAGTGAAATAAGATAAAGACAAATGCTTTATCATTTCCCTTATATGTGGAATCTAAAAACAAATGAGCAAACATGCCCTGTCCAGTGTGGCTCAGTGGATTGAGTGTCAGCCTGCAAACCAAAAGGTCGCCAGCTCAATTCCCAGTGACAGGGTTGTAGGCCAGGTCCCCAGTAGGGGGCGTGCAAGAGGCAAACACACATGGATGTTTCTCTCCCTCTCTTTCTCTCTCCTTTCCCCTCTCTAAAAATAAATAAATTTCAAGAAATAAAAATATAAAATAAAAATAAATGAACAAACAAAATGGAAACAAACCCCTAGCTACAGAGAACAAAGGAGGGGCCCTTGCAGGGAGAAGTGTGGGCCAGCAGAGGTGTGGGCAGCAGCTGGAGCCGCCGCCACTCGCTCTGGCCAGTCTGGCCGCCCCCAGGCTGTCTGCACTTAGACATCAGCGC